>JAVDBV010007928.1:7756-19647 GCA_032619315.1 Piper longum
CCCCCCCCCCCCCCCCCCCCCCCCCCCCCCCCCCCCCCCCCCCCCCCCCCCGGCGATTACTTGGTTCTCAAGATAGCTTATCGGTATGGAGTACCGATAACCGAGAATACTCTATCGGGGTAGTGCTTGTATGTGATCAAGTACTGGCGATCAAGGAAGGTTGCAAATAGTGGTACGAGATTAACCACATTTGATGTTTCTGTTTGGGTGCTGATTTCTTGACCAAGAAATCGTGTGGTACTCAGGGGTGTAGCGGTTGCAAAGGATATCAGGTAGGGCTAAAAAATAGTGATTGGTAAGAGGCTAATCATTAGTTATTGGTATTAGGAATTGGTTGCCAGTAGTGATTGGTAATTGGATATCGGTTTGCTGTTTTGTGGATCGAATGTTGGGACTTGAACGAGGAAGTAGATTTGGAAGATTTGTCAGTTTTGGGGATCGACTAGTTTTTAAATTGTGACAATGACCAACTACTAGAAATAATATTTGGGAGTTGCCTCCAAGAATTTATCTTTTACTGTATAACTTGTGAAAAGCTGAGTATTCTCGAGGATGAGAGTACACCTCTTACGATAGGATTTAAGGCAAACAATTTTACCCTAGAATCGACCCTATGACACCTAGAGTGGAAGATAATTAACTGTCGTTGGAGTGGGTCGTAATCTTTTTGTGCTTCCACTTATATGAAGTTTATTGGATCCATCTTTCATGTTGTCGATGCCCATCTCATACCCAATATGGGTTCCAGGGGTAACCTGCATTGGCCAAACACCCTTAGTAAAGTCATCTGTATAGTAAATGCAATCACCTATGCATTCGTCGGAGCACCAATCCGGCATTGAAAATGCAGTGTTGAGACCTACAAAAATTAATTGATTACACAAATCTTCTAAAAGTACCAACTTGTAATTATCAAAGTCCATCTTGAACACAGAGAAACACACGGTCTTGTAGGTCATATGTTCGTCAACATCTTGGAAAATAGCTCTATCTTCCAGATCAAGGCCAGCTTCACCTTCATTGCAATCATACATCCCCCGACAAGCATCGTTTTCTCGATCCCAATTTCCAGTATAGTGCAGCATCCACCTATCAACGAGCACAAGCTCTCCAGCCAATTCAACAAGATATCTAACATTACTACAGCCAAGTACCACCGGAAGTTCTGATGGTGGTGGTGATGCTAGCGGTGATGATGGTGGTAATTCGACAAATGTAGTCGACCTTGGATTGGAGCCAATGTCACATACCGCAAGTGCTGCTTGTCCAACCGCATAGAATCGGCCTTTGTAAAATACATTGGAAGTGTAATGTATTCCAGGATCATCCTCGATTAGAGGCCAACTAGTTTAGAAAATGCAAGTCTTCTAAAACCTCTGGTATGATCCAACTCAATTGGACTGAGGATCACATCTTTTCCCTTGCCTTGCTTGTGATGGTGTTTGGATGGAGCCATAGATCAATTGAAACAGAGCAAATACAGGGGAAATCAGTGAATGATGGTGTGTTGGAGATCGATGGAAAAGGGAAGAAGAACAGGCAGTTGCCTCCTCTCCAAGAAACAATTCAATTGATAGGATTCAAAAAGATATCTCAATCGATCCCCTTCCCTCCCTTTATACAAATTGAAACAATGTTCATTTACTACTATACCCTCCCCTCGTCAACTAACATAACTACCAGACATTTCAATTTACTCAATACATTATTCTTACCAAATACCTCCCTTCCAAACAAAACCTTGACCTCAAGGTTGCTCAATTTCTTGCATTAGACTGTCAGGTGACTTTATTGCTGGAATTGAAGGATGGATTCGAACACCTGCCGTTACTGAAGCTTTGAGCTAAGAAATGTGAAAAACATCGTGGAGTTTGCAATCCGACGGTAACTTCAACCTGTAAGAAACTGCTCCAATTCTCTCCACAATAAAAAATGGTCCATAGAACTTAGCAGCCAGTTTTGTGATTTTCCTTGGTCTTAAAGATAACTGCCTATACTGTTGTAATTTAAGAAATACTGATTGTCCAACCAGAAACTCCACATCTCTTCTCCTCAAATCATGTTGTTGTTTCATGCGGAATTGAACATTCTTCAAATTTTCAGTCAACTCATGTAGTAACTGATCTCTATTGCGCAATATCAGATCCACTTCACTTGATTTAGCTGATCCAAGGACGTATGACAGTAGTTTTAGTGGTGGCATGTTATAGATTGCTTCAAAGGGACTCATGCAGATAGAGGACCGAAAACTGGTATTATAGCAATATTCTGCCCAAGCCAACCATCTCATCCAAGTTTGTGGTCTGTCACTAGCAAAGCATCTCAAGTATTGTTTCAAAATTTTATTAACTGCCTCCATTTGTCCATCTGTCTGTGGATGATACGCTGAGCTGTAATTAAATACTACTCCTTGTAATTTGAACAACTCATTCCAAAATTGGCTTATGAATATAGCATCTCGATCATACACAATGGATTTTGGCATGCCAGGAAGCTTAAAAATATTTTCATAATATACTTGAGCAATGCTATTTGCTGTAAAAGGATGAGTAATTGCCGCAAAGTGACTGTATTTAGACAACCTGTCCACCACTATCATAATTGTGTTTTTACCCTGGCTTTTTGGCATACCTGTGATGAAGTCCATGGATATATCTTTCCAAATTTGTTTTGGTATTGGTAACGGTTGCAGTAAACCAGCAGGTGTTAATGTAGAAGACTTGAATTTTTGACACACTTCGCAATTTTTCACATGAACCACCACATCTTGAACCATTCGAGACCAGTAAAAATTAGCTCTCAACCTGTTTAGGGTCTTTTGAATGCCTTCATGTGTCCCATCATGGAACTCCTTAAGAATTAGAGGAATCAACTGCATTTGAGAGTCTAGATAAATTCATTTTTTGTAGAAAAGAATATTTTCCCTAATGTACCAGTGTGATGATAATTCTTTTGCTGCGTATCTCCTCAATAATGATTGAACAACTCCACTAGAAACATATGCTTCCCTGATTTCGTCCAACCATCTTGGAACATGTACTGTAATCGCAACCAATGACAACTTCGCATTGCTTACAGGATCCTGCTGAAGTAAACCATGTTCTGATTCCTTCCCTTTCATTGTATTAAGCTTATCATTTCGAGTTGGCTCAATTTGTCTTGAAAGAGCATCAACCACCTTATTTTCCTTGCCTGGTTTGTATTCTATGGTGAAATCATAACTTAACAGCTTGGTTAACCATTTCTGTTGAGCCACAGTATGGATTTGTTGTTCCCATAAAAATTTCAAACTTGAATGATCAGTTTTAACCACAAACGATCTTCCCAACAAGTAATGTCTACACTTCTGCACTGCCAACACTAAAGCCATCATTTCTTTCTCATAAGTTGACATTTGAATATGTCTACCATGCAATATCTTGCTGTAAAAAGCAATAGGTTTGTTCGCTTGCATGAGGACTGCTCCAATTTCCACCCCACTAGCATCACACTCCACCACAAATGGTAATGAAAAATTTGGCAATGCCAACACTGGAGCATGGGTAAGGGCATTTTTTAATCTATCAAATGAGTCTGCAGCCTCTTGATTCCACTTGAAAGCATTTTGTTTTAGTAAGTCTGATATGGGAGCTGCAATTGTGCCAAATTTGTTGATTAATTTCCTGTAGTAACCAGCCAACCCTAAAAATCCCCTTACATACTTAACAGTTAGTGGAGTTGGCCAATTTTCAATTGCAGCAATTTTTTCCTTATCTACACTCACTCCTTCTTCTGAAATCATATGCCCTAGATATTGTATCTTCCTCATACCAAATTGACATTTGTCCTTCCTAGCATACAATTCATGAGCTAACAACTTGTCCAAGGCTTGTCTAATGTGTTCCAAATGATCCTCCCAAGATTTACTATAGATGAGTATATCATAAAAAAAAACTAAAACGAATCTCCTCAGAAAATCAGCAAATACTTCATTCATCAGTGCTTGAAATGTAGAAGGGGCATTGGATAAACTGGATGGCATGACCTTATACTCATAGCGACCTTGGTGTGTTCTAAATGCAGTCTTGTGCACATCTTCCTCTTGCATTCTGATTTGATGATATCCTGCTCTTAGGTCTAGCTTTGAAAAATAAGAAGAACCTTGCAGCTCATCAAGCAATTCGTCAATGTTGGGGATTGGAAACTTATCTTTTATGGTAACCTTGTTTAAGGCTCTATAATCAATACACATTTGCCAGCTTCCATCCTTTTTTTTTACTAACAACACAAGTGATAAATAGGGACTTGATGTAGCTTGGATAACTCCCATTGCCAATAGATCCCTAACCTGTTTTTCCAATTCATTTTTCTGAAAATAAGGATACCTATAGGGTTTACAGCTACTGGTAATGTTCCTTCCTTCAATGTAATTTGATAATCTTGGGCTCTTTTTGGAGGTAGCTTAGTAGGTATCTGAAACACCGAATCATATTTGTCCAAGATCCTGCTTAATTGATTTAATTGTGATTGTTGTAAAACTCTCACTTGCTATACTGTTTTCGAAACTTCACTCAACTGCAAACTCAGGAGCAATCCCTGCTTCCTTTTCTTTAGGTGCGGGGTAATTCGCCTCTTATCACATAGCTAACTTCGAGGAATATCCAATCCTTGTAATTCAATAGTTTCTTGGTCATCATTGAAGGACATTGTTAATGATTGAATATTCCAAACAATGGATCCTAAAGTTTTTAACCATTGTATTCCCAACACTACATCTAATTCTTCCAATTGCAGCACGAAAAAGTCAGAGATTATCCTGTATTTTGGAAGATTCAATGTAATTTCCACACATTTCCCCACACAACTCATGTGTTCTCCATTTGCTACTTGCACCTTCAAACTGCACTCACTCTGAACTGGAATATTTAATTTTTTTACCACCTTTTCATTCAGGAAATTATGGGAGCTTTCTGAATCAATGAGGACAGTAACTTATTGTCCTCTTATTCTTCCCAGCATCCTCATTGTGTTCAGTGTTGACATTCCAGTTAAAGCATTCAGAGATATGGCAGGTACCACCGAGTTAGTTGCCAATTCAGAATTCTCTTCCCCACTAGCCTCTTCATCTGAAATTTCTTCATCAGGTACTACTTCAATCCAAAACATCTTTTTACACTTATGTCCAATAGTATACTTCTCATCACACTTGAAACAAAGTCCCAATTCCTTCCTTTCTTGCAATTGTTTTATAGTTAACTTTCTATGTCCTGAGTTGTCACTGTAATTGTTTTTACCAAATAATTTTTCTCCATTGTTACTTGTAACAACTTCACTTTTTCTGCTCCCTATAGAACTGTTATCAAAATTCCATCTCGTCACTCGTTCCAAGCATCTGTTATCTCTAACAAACTTGTGCTCAAAATGTTTGGCTAATCCTTGAGCATCTAGCAGTGATGTAGGCTTTTGAGATTTTACTTCCATGCGTAACTGATCCTTCAATCCTCAAGTATAACTACTAATTTTTTGTTTTTCAGTCATACTTCCAGCTCTGGTAGCTAATCTATTAAATGTAAGTGTGTATCCCCTCACTGATGTGTCTTGCTTCAGCCTTGTTAAATCCCCATTGAAATCCTCATATTCGGTAGGTCTAAACTGTAAGTTCATTGCTTCTTTTAGCTGATCCCAATCAAACTCCTCGCTTTGCTCTTGGAACATGTCAAACCAGATCTGCGCATCATCTTCCATATGAAAGCTAGCCACGTCCACCTTAAGATGTTCCTTGATCTTATGCAATTTGAAATACTTATCACATTTACTAAACCAATGTATAGGATCCTTAGTACCATCATACTTAGGGAAAGACATCTTAGATCCTTTCAGTCACTCATCTTGCGCATTCGAACTGCTGCAATCATTCACTGTTCTATTCATGTTCCACATCTTCTCACTAGTTTGTTGAGGTGATGATCTTACCTGCATTTTATCCTTATCTGCAACAACTTTGTCAAAAAACTTCCTAGGAGTATTCACATCCACACGATCTTTTGTTCCATTAACAGTTTTATCATCAATTTCATTTCTAGAACTAAGTAACAAATTAAATTTTGCATACATTTAGAAAAAACAACTAAAAGTTGAGATTGGACTTTCCTCATTTCCGCCATCTCAGTTGATCTTGGTGACGAATCTCCTCCTCCCTCTTCTGGCTCTGATACCAATTTGGTATGATCCAACTCAATTAGACTGAGGACCACATCTTTTTCCTTGCCTTGCTTGTGATGTTGTTTGGATGGAGCCATAGATCGATTGAAACAGAGCAAATACAGGGGAAATCAGTGAATTATGGTATGTTGGAGATCGATGGAAAAGGGAATAAGAACAGGCAGTTGCCTCCTCTCCAAGAAACAATTCAATTGATAGGATTCAAAAAGATATCTCAATCGGTCCCCTTCCCTCCCTTTATACAAATTGAAACAATGTTCATTTACTACTATACCCTCCCCTCGTCAACTAACATAACTACCAGACATTTCAGTTTACTCAATACATTGTTCTTACCACCCTCCTCCTGCAACCATGACATTGGCATCCTTTGGTGACTTGTTAATATTTTTAGATGAAACAGCAGCAGTCTGAACATGAAATGCATGATTTAACACACAATCTGATTCTCCTAATTTTGGAAAGGATGTCATCGGAGGAACACACAACCTTTCTGCAGAAAATGGATTATACAAACTAATTTCAAAGTTCTTTGTGCATAATAAACAGACACCCGCCGTGGGAACCAGCACAAACATCATCATCCGAAAGATGTATCGTATCCTTGTGTAGACTCTTCGTTTAGAGAGGGAGAAGAAACATCATGAGGATTTTAACGGTTTTTGAACAAGCGAACTTTAAAAATTAACAAATGGAAAGAACATCACATGCAATTGGTGATATCTACTGAAAATCTTAAAACTAAATCAATTGCATAAAAGATTTCTCAAATTATGGATACCTAGACCAGAAGGACATAAATAAATTCATGATTTGTCAGATAACATACAAAAAATCCCATCCAAATTCAATAAAAACTCACAAATGAAACGAAAAGAAATTCCTGATTCAAAGAATACTATCCATTTTTTAAATTGAAAAAAAAGGACATCACATGCAATCAGTGATATCTTTCAGAAAATATCAAAACTAACCGGTTGCAATAGGATTGCTTAAATTAATGAAAACCTAGACGAGGAGGGCATAATGAAGTTCACGAATTATCAAGGGTTCTAACAAAAAGTAACAGGTCAAAAATTATGGTTAAATTCAATGACATCACAACTAAAACGAAAAAAAATACAGGGAAAGATTTTGTAAATTGATGAAAGCCTATATAAGAAGGAAACAGCGGAATCCACGAATTATCAGAAATTTCTGAGAATAAAATATTACATCTTGATTTAATCAAGACACACAAACAAAGAAATCACTGCTATACAAACTGTTGATTTTTGGATTCTAGCATTAGAAACATAACAGGCAAACAAAAATGATATCGACTGTCAATTCAATTAATTGCAATCAAGCATAAGAACTGCATCAGACAATTCTCAAACAAACGAAGAACCAGGTGTGGAACGTATAACTAGAATCACACGTTATCAGAAATTTAGAAATCTCAGTGTCACCTCATCACATGAAAACAGAAATGCATCCGACTGTCAATTCTCAAACTAATTGAAATCAAGAACAAGAACTGCATCCAACAACTCGCAGAAAATAAACGAAACACATTATCAGAAATTTAGAAATCTCAATGTTACATTGAAATTGGGAGGAGAAATGCAGTGCCTCACACGAAGAAGAAGCCACCGCGGCCGGAGAATGGAGCGAAGACACGGAGTTGTGGTGGAAGTGGGATTATATTTCTTTTATAATGATCTTCGCTGTGGTGTGAGTGTTGAGTGTGAGGAAATGAAGGAAGAGATAGTCTATCCTCATCGGAACAACAGCACCCTTAGCAGGAGAAAGAGAACGAAGAGAAGTTTTCTGTTTCTTGCCTATTATGTACAGTTGGGTCCCTAATGGCGGGAAATGCCGGCCAACAATTTTTATTTTATTTACTCTTTTTATTTCAAAAAAAATTATTTGTACGGTTGCCAGCCGTGGTGGGATATACAGTTTGAAGAATGATAATCTATTCGCGTTAATTTATTTATATTTAATAATTTACGAATTAATAATATTTTCTTTAATATTTAATTAATATCAATTTTATTTTAATTTAGTTTAGGTTGAGCAGGAAATTTTATTTGAGTCGGTTCAATCAGCAACTTTAAAAAAAAAGCCCCACAACATGGTTTGTAGGTATGTCCACGGACATGGTTCCTTTTGTTGTGTCGTCCACATTTGTGTCTTATTGCGAACAACGCCGCGTTCGTGTCTGCAAATTTTTTTGGAGACACCATTCGTGATCATCTGCAATTTTTAAACATCACATAAACTAATATATATATATATATATATATATATATATATGAAACATAAAATTAATATAAATCATAAAATTTAAGGTAAAAAATAAATAAAAATAGATGTATTTTACTAAAATAAAAATGGGTCTAATTTTCTTGATTTCGAATTTTGTTGTGCTAAGCTAAATACACATTCTTTCTCTTTTACTACACACTTAAAATTTCTAATACAAGTAGTAAAAGAATAATATATTCTTAATTGTACAAAAATCTTATATTTAAAATATAACATAAATATTGAGTTGAAAATATCTTCATTTTCTTAGTACACACCTAAATTTCATAAAAAAAAAGTTCTAACACAAATAGTAAATCAACATCTTAAATTTTTCTATGATAGCATCCCTTATCTTTCACTGCACACTTAAAATTTTTAACATAATTAGTAAATAAACAGCATATTATTAATTAAAATATATATATATATATATTTAAAAATAGAACATAAAGGTTGAGTTGAAAATATCTCCATTTTTTACTACACACCTAAGATTCATAATAAAAGTTATATGTATTCACAATTTAGGTAATCATACAATTCAAAATGATAATCTTTCAATTTATGTAAAACAAAAGAATAGAATTCATAGTGCAAAAAATAATGTTAGACAAGAGAAACCAATTTAAATATGAGTTTGACATATTGCAAACACGTCTGCGAACACTTGTGGACGTGCCCTCAAGTTTCTATATTTTTTACGGACATCGTTTTAGTGTTCGCAAGTGACATGGTCTATATAGACGGTCTATATTTTATACAAGAGACATGGACCTCGGACATGGTTTTTGGTAGGGGTGTAAATGAGTTAAGCATGTTCGCGAGTTTTTTACATTTTGCTCGGCTCGACTTGGCTCGCACTTATTAATTTTATGTCCGAAAAAATACTCGGCTCAAAATGAATAAGCTTGTTGAACAACGAACAGAGTTTGGGCAAAAGAGTGTCAGCTCGACTCGGCTTAGCTCGAAACTCAAACTCATTGTGTTCAAACTCGAAAAACTATTTGACTCAGCTCAAATCGTAAATACTATTGAGATCACATTAAACTTATATAGTGTTCAAAAAAAAATTTGATCATATATAAGTCGAATACATAAACATTCGCTCGAAACTCAAACTCATTGTGTTCAAACTCGAAAAACTATTTGACTCAGCTCAAATCGTAAATACTATTGAGATCACATTAAACTTATATAGTGTTCAAAAAAATTTTTGATGATATACAAGTCGAATACATAAACATTCGTTAGGCTCTAGTTCGGCTCGAACTCGGGTCGAGTTCACCTCGAACTAAACCCAAATACCATAAATTTTGGACAAGCTTGACTTGGCTTGTTTTATATAAAGCCAAACTCAAACACACCCCTACTTGGCTCAGCTCAGCTCAGCTCATTTACACCCTTAATTTTTAGACACCCCTACTAGTCAACAGTTGAAGCGAGATTTGTAAGTTAAGCCACGGCCACCAAAACCTACATGAATAATGATAGTTAAGCTATTTATGTAAAAAAATAATACTATTAAATTTTAAGAAGAAGAGAAATAACCATTCAATCACGAGTATCAAGTATATTCCCATTATTAAATCAGAAATTTTAGTATTTTTACTTATATTATCCAAATAAGATGAAAATTATTTTGGAGCCAGTCGTTTAATTTTATTTATTTATTTTGTTTGTATGTGTGGGGGAAAGGGTTGAAATATTTTTACTGGTATAGTCTAAATAGGATAAAAGCTGCTTTGGGGTCCGTTTTTTAAAAACCGAACTCGATGAATAAACAACTTGCAGCAAGTGAAAGAAATAAGAATACCATTAAGGAAAAAAAAGGGAGAATCATGCATAATTACTAGAAAATAGAAAAAAGAAAAACAGATTATCTGAAGAGATAGGCGAGCAACACCCGTTTTAACATCTGTCTATGCATTTTCCTTGTCTTATGGATAATACCCAAATAGCTGCTTTAAAAAGATGGATGGATGATCTTATTATAGTCTCTTTTTGGTCTACACCACACCATTTTTTTTTAAAAAAAAAAACCTTGTACTTTCAAAATATAACATGGAGAACTCACGTCTCTATGAACATTAAATACATCACACCTCCCGTGGTTATTAAAAAAAAATAGACGCGGTAAAAATGTTGGCATATGTTATACTATTAAAAAAAAGGCTAATGATGTTGCTAATAATAAAATTAATAATTTTAATGATTTTGAAGAAACAATTAAAAATTATAATTAGCTTTCTATTACATATAATTGAAATTAATAAATGGTCACATCACGTTTCATATCATAAATAAAGGACATAATAATAAATTTTCTTATCACAGTTTTGATAAAACTTAAAAACAATTTTCTTGAATATTTCTTTGAAAAATTATTTATCGATTTTTTTAAAAAAGTTGGATTATTTGTCAAAACAAGTAGTGCCGCTGGGGAATAACATAACCCACTAACGATACCCATTGGAATAGGAATTCACAAATTAAAACCCAAAGCTCGTTCCTACTTCCTTACGCCTCACAGTTCACAAACCATTTTCTACAGTAGTCTAGAATTTTAACTGGTAAAAAAAGAGCAAAACTGCTGTAAGGCAAACAAACTCTCTCACCGAAAAACATTGTAATCAGTCAGAATTCTTGCAAACTAGAAATCTACAATAAATTAATGAAAGATACACGGGAGAATAATCTTTACAAAGCTAGTTCGCATTCCACACACCGCAAGTAGACAACAGTTTACTTGGCACTTCTTGTATCATTTTGCTCTTCATTGACATAAACTATTCAGCAGGTCCATCAAATGTATAATGCTTCATGAGTGCATTTCTTAGACTTACCATGGCGATCAGATATGATTATTAAACACTATGTTGACATAAGGAGAAAAATTAAAGTTGAAATATCATGATCTGCTAAAGAAGGTTAAACTTACCATTTTGCAGGTCTTAGTCATGTTACCATAATAAGACAGTTGAGCTTGACGTTAAAGCCTAGATGTGGCAGATGTGGCAGATCTCATAAACAGTTACCCAAAAACAAGTTAGGAAACTAGCATCAATAACAATATAAAGTTCGTATAACACCAACATTTTGGCATAGATATACTCCAAAAAGTAGAGATTGGCTATTTCAGAAGAGATAAATATAGTGTTAATAAGAGCCAAAATCACCTTTTCCTTAATTGCCTTATCCTGCTTTCGTACCTAACAATCCTATCTATTCTTAGAGAGAAACCTCAAAGGAAGCCACACCAACAGTCCGCAAGCATATTCTGCAACTTATGAAACCGTATAAGCCATGTCAAGATACTGTTATAGCTCGCTTATTATAGAGCCGAGGAGCACACCACATGACTACACAAAAGTCTTACCACCCAAACCAATAAATGG
>JAVDBV010007929.1:0-11970 GCA_032619315.1 Piper longum
GGAAGGAAGGAAGGCGGTGGCGAGGCGGCGTTGCTAGTTGGCAACGGGTGGTCGGCAGCGAGGTCGTCAACAGTGAGGTGGAGGGGCAAAGCAGAGGGAAGTGGGGAGGGGAAGGAAAAGGGCATTGACAATTTTGTAATAAAAACTTGACTTGTTCCCGACTCGAGTCAATATTACAAAATTATTTTTTAAAATATAAAATAATTTCGTAATAGAAATTTAACTCGCTCCCAACATTAGTCAATATTATGAAATAAGTCCTAAAAAATATAAAAAAATACAAGAAAAATATCATAAAATAAAATAATCAAGTTCTAGTGGATTATTTTATTTTATGATTTGTTAGTCTATTTTTTTTATTTTTTCCGACATATATTTCGTAATATTGACTTTAATTGAGAATAAATTAAATTTTTATTACAAAATTAAGATCATTTCATTTTATTTTTTTTCTTCACAGACCCTATTTGTCCGTTAGTTTTCTGCGGGTGACACAAATATCTTTTGCATTAAGTACTCCATCTTCTCGATATGGAGTATATGTTGGAGTACACTAGATATCTGAGACGCTAATCTTCCCAAAATCTAGGGGAGGATTAAATTATTAGTTGAAAACAATGAAACATCAGACCAAAAGAGAGTACATACATGTATACAAACCTGGTCTTTTGCATCAACAACTCTCCATCTTAGACCTTCCAAGTTAATTCGTTCAGCCAATGCCTTCTGCAAGACACGCCCACGACAATCACATTGGAGACCGAGGGACAAAGAGCACTATATCATAAAAATCACTTAAAAGAAATATTCTGCTTCATTTCGTCTTTAAAGACGCCTTAATTCCTTACCATATGAATCACACGTGGTGTGTGCGTACGTTCTTTAAAAAAGTCCACCCAAAGGTGATGTCTAAAGAAACAAAATGACCTTCATGTTGCCATTAAAGGGGATAGGAGCCGCCATTCTTCGGTGCAGCCCTCCCATATATCTTCCCCTCCCCCTTCTCCTCGTACAAAACACACACACACACTCCAATACGATGGGCACGGCCTAATCTCCGATCTTAGGAAGACAAAAGTCGACAGCTTTGCTCCGGTCGATGTCCCCTGGCTCGCTCCCCTACGGCCCTTCCTAACCTAGATCTGTGAGGACTGAGCAGGCTCTGTCTCTGACACATTAAAAAGGGGGGGGAGGATTTTTGTGGAAAAACGGATGGTCCAGATCGGATTCGGATGCCTGCTGATGATCTAGACCGTCAGATTGATTGGTGTGAACTATCCCCTCGAACAGTAGGGCTGGGCTGCGAGGGTATAGGGGTCTTTCAAACCCAACCCAAACAAGAGGACTGGAAACGGGTTCCCCTGCGAAATCACTCTCATTGGTCTCATTATTGGGTAACCAAAAACAAACTATCTCGTTTTTTTTTTTTTTTTTGCCTTTTAACTCATATGGTTTGAAAGATTCCTAACCGGGTTCGGATTTATATTTAAAGTCTAAAAATATTAAATATACCCTAATATCAAGAAGTACTTAGATGAGATACACGAGTTTTTACGGTATATATATACTACAATAAAGTAGTATTTGTCTTCATTAAAAATATAATTTGTTTTTAAGTGGTAGATTAAAGCTCATACTTGAAAGAGACGATGTATTTTTTATTGGATTTGATATTTTGATCAAATCAGATTCGACGTTAATTTAACTGGCATCTAATTTAATTTGAAAAAACCAATCCAAATTTATTTTTCAAAGATTTGTAAGCGAAAAAATGGATGCAATTAACATTAATATTTGAATTTTTCTTCTTCAACACTACCAACATTACAATATTTCGATTTGGTTGGAATAAAGATACATTCAAGCAGACAGAAGATCGACACTGACGTGTGTCCATGATCTCTGATAAGGCATACATTATTTGGCCCAAGTAGAATTTATTTTGCCTATAACTGTAATCCCTGGGGATTACAGTTACCTCCCTTCCAAATATTCCCGTACGTCTTTCCTTCGATGACCACAAAAAGAATCCGGCGCAATACTTTTTAAAGATAAATATATTGCTGCCATAGAAGATGCTACACTGACAATTTTACACGAGATGGAGATTGATATTGTGGTTTTGAAACGCATGGTCGGCTTAGGTTTGATTCTTGATCATTGTGGAAAATGCGGAATTGTGCAATGTCAATTTGGTGGATTTCAGAGAGGTGGTTGTACGGTCGCAGTAATTTAGTGAAGATAAATGTTAAATGGTTGTGAGGGAGGGCTTGAGGAGAGCCTATCACAAAAATTGATGACCTTACTTCTTCCAGTTGGTATTGCGTTCGTCCTTGTGTGCATCCATACGTCCATGGTCTCATTTTTCTAGAGTTTGATGTTAAGATTTTAACATGTAATATTCATAGACTCTATGTTACTGTTTTGACAAAGACAAACTAAAGAAGTACAAAAGAACCGTCCATTATAATAAATAATGGGGACACCTAATAACGGGGACACCTAGGGTTTAAATAAATTGGCCGATTTTATGTGGAATCAATAGGCCGAATCTAATTAAAATTTGGGTGGAATCAATTTTTGAATCGGTTTTAGTTAAATTATTAAAATATCCTTATTATTAGATTATATAAATTAATTATACATGGGCAAAATAAGAATTTAAAGTTTATAATAATAAAAATACCCTTTGCCCTCCCTCCGCCACCGCTACTGCCCCTTCGCTCCGATGGGGTGGGGCTGGAGGGGGGAAACAAGGCTGGGCAGGGGGGGTGGGGCTTGCAGGGGGAGGCAGGGCTAGCAGGGGGAGGCGAGGCCATCAGTGGGATGGATCGGGGCCTACAGAGAGAGTTTGGGCAAGGCAGGCAGTCTGGGCGGTTGGCGATGGGATGGATTGGGGCCGGCAGGGGTAGTCCAGGTGGGGTGGGCCAGCGACGGGAGTCCGGGATGAGACAGTGGGGGTAAACTGGTAAATAGCGAGAGTGGTATTTTTGTAATTAAAAATTGACTCGATTCCGACTTGAGTAAAAAATAATAATTAATTAAAATAATTTTTTAAAAAATCCCAAAAAATATAAAAAATATCATAAAATATAATACACACAATAATATCAAAATAATATCAATATCTAATTTTTATATATTTATATTATGATCGATTTAAACCGATTCAACTTGATCGATTCTTATCCAATTTAGACCGATTCCGATTCTAAATCTGATTCCCTAGAAAATCGATTCTGATTTAAATTTTGATTTTTTAAACCATGAGGACACCTATCAGACAAACCCCAATACATCATCTTCATCGTTTGACGTGACAGAGCTTATCTCATCACCCCTCCTCAAATAGAGAGGTGGAGATTTATTATAAAACTTCACATTCACGTGCAACTACATATTTATAAATAATAGATACAAAATATTATATATGAGATACGACTAACTTCTTTGATATAAAAAGGAAACGTTAAATGCTCATAAATGAATCTTTTTTTCATATTTTACAATTATTCTCAAATTTCTCATATTTCATAGAATAATTTTATATTTTTACGACTTTCTATTATGTAGTTGTATGTTTTATCACAGTCATTGCTGAAGGACTCCAACAATTGAAGATAAAAAGAAGGAAGTTCAATTGGTGGATTAGATTATCATCTTTTGTAGTAGAAATGTAAGGATTTATCATTGAGGGATTTGCATACAAAGGTTTTGACAGGCAGTGTTATTGAAGTAGATGGGTACGTAAATTGATATTCTAAACCATCCTAGTTAGATATTAACTGTATGCCTCTTTTAACCAAGTAATTCGTCTCTTATATATCATACCTCTTCACGGATTTATTGAGAATTGTAGCATTCTCTGTAGCTTCTAACGGTTCCTTCTTGCAAGTGGATGCTTGTGATTTTGTCATAACAAACATCAGATAAAACGAATTAAAATAAATATCTAAGAACTTTAATGCGATTTTTTAACCAAGGAAAAAGAAAATCAGGTCTTTTATAAGTGGCATCCTGTCCCTAAACAATGAGAAATGAGGAAGAGCGGTAATGTTGGGTAAGGAGCAGTAAGCATGATTAACATCATAGTCGATCTTTATACTTTATCCTCTACAACATTGTTCTTTTTCCGCTCCATCTTGAATTGTTGCCTGGGTGATTATAAACTGTGTTAAAGCTCAAACCATTGCATGATGTTCAAATCAGTGTACGTCCAAGACAGCCGTCGTTCGTTCATTCTAGTCTTTGACTGCATTATCTACCCTATTTTGAGCCTTTCAAAAATATTAAAAATAAGATATTTTCTTCAAAGTTGCATTTGAGTTCTATATCAAAGATGCCCAAACTATGCTACACAAAGAGTGATGCGCTAATTTTTTTTTTTCTTAGCTTCCGTATGAGTAGTTGTCCAGTGACCTAGCTATGGGCAAACAAAATGTACAAATAATTATATATCAATCTTCATTTTATATACATTCTCTGATAATACTGACATTCTTTTAATTCGTACGTACTCTCTAAATTTCTAAGTTTTTAATTCTCTTATGATCAATAGATCGATGGAATATCAACTTGGTGATAAAAAAATCATCCATTCATGTAGGCAGTCATGTGATCTTTAAAAAGGAACTTTATTTATAACAAATGACAAATTAGAGGTGAGAAGAAATTAACACGAGTAAGAGCGAAGGTATACGACGTGATACGCGAGTAACCTATGGTATTGTATAGCATGCGTGACAAATGGGAAAATTTTTAACTGCACCCAAACATTCACATCTCTGAAAACACATGAACGTAGCTATTCGAAGACAATGTTTACTCAATATATTGCATAAAAAAAAGTGTAGTCTTGTTAACTGGTCATGTAGCACTCTAGCTAGCTGTAGTCATTGATTGATCAAAGATTAAAAAGGTAACGTGCCAGAACCAGCCGGGGCCGCGGAATATTGGAGATGGGAAATGCTAATGAGGAAGAGAATGAGGAAGACGAAAGAGACTCACCTATCCTGTAGCAAACTGTATATACGAAATGAAATAGGCCGGGAATGAAATGAAACAATCAGAATGGAAAATGATGTATTTATGAAGTGGTGAAGTGGGAAGGGTTCCGAGAGGGGGTGGTGAATTTTATAGGGGAGGGAGAGGAATTGTGGGTCCGACATGGAGTTGGCGGGGCCTCTCCATTAAGGCTGGTTTGTCTTAAATCCCAATTCCCATGCGCGCATGCTGAAGGAGGGAAAGTGGGTAGGTTGGTTCCTTTAATTTAAATATGTACATATTATCACTCAAATAATAATAGTGTTTGAAAGGCGATCGAAATTAAACTTTTGCAGTGTAACAAAGTAGGCAAGGAATACGTTGTGGTTGAGTGTTGATGAACGCGTAAATTACCATGTAAAACTCGACACGGGTTACGAATTTTTAGAAACGAAGTGAATGAATTATTGAATTATAAATGGCTAGTGGTCTTCACGGTTACACAAGATGAACTTCTCTGAGGGGGTGGTTCTTTTCATATGCACAAGTAATGTAGGATGAGGTTGCTGTGGAGAAAATAAAAATGTAGTATAAAGGCAGAGGCCATTCAATATCCAGGTAGTCGACCTCCACAATTCGCAAACTTACATGGAAGAGTAGAAATGGAGATGGAAGAAGGCAATCTGGTTGGTGACGGAACCAATCTCCCCTTTTTTAATGCCAGGCTGCCATCACTCCGATTCTATTTAAGTGCAGTGGTCCAATGGTATGCCATGTTAATAGTTGGTAATATATATATATACATATTGCTCCCCAGTTTATTCGCTTTTGATGCAAATTTTATCAGGACTCAATCACTCAACGATATAATTAAAAAGCTAAATGCTACACCAACAGACACCATTTGCATTGATAACAATCGTTGGTCTTTAGTGAGTGGCCAGCTGCACAATATAGATGATCCATACCAAATGCCTGCATCCAAAAATTTCGAGCGTACCTAAGCTTCAAGTGCTTTCTTTTTCAGCTTCTTGACCTCAGACTCGCTCCTTGATCCATTTTGTTTCCAGAGAACAGCTATCCCGCGCTTGCAATTCTATGAATGGCAAAGTTGCCGGAGAGGGCTTCCCCATTGACAGCAGTCTTCCATGGATTGTTAGAATGCCAGTGATGCTTATAGTGAAGAGCATAAGAATTTGGTCGAATTAACATGTTATACAACAAACAGTTCAAATTTACAGGAGCATTTACATATCAAAATTTACAGAAGGTTTACATGTTATACAACAAAGAATTCAAAATTTACAGATGCTTTTATTTACATTGCAATTATACAGGTATAATGTACATTGAAAATGTCATCCACCCATGTTGTGGGGAGGACGCAAATGTGGTCCATAGCAGTTGTCCTTGGCGAAATCACTCGATGAAGCCAGCAAATTGACCTGCAGATATGCAACAATATATTCAAACCAAATCGTGTGTGCAAGATTCATTTCTTTATCTTGTAATTTCCATAGACTAACTTCTTTTTCAAGCATCTCAACTGAAACATGAAAGGAACAAAAACATACAAAACAAGCAATACCTTAATGATTTCTGATTTTGAGCTGGGGCGTAGATAAGCAGCAAGGATACTCATGTGAAAATCCTGTACATCAAAGAATTTTTGTCATTAATGCATGAATCACAATGATAAATTAATACAACTAGTTTGTAGGAAAAACTATTGGATTGTGTTTCTAATCAAAACTGCAGAGGTATGTTTCAGGCCAGGGATGGACACAACCCGATTTCAAGCAAATGTATCAATGTCATAGATGGAAGAGACAGCTATTTTAAAAAAGATGCTACATATGCCTAAGATATCTTCCTAAGAAACCAATTTAACCATATAGCAAACAATGGCTGGTAGCCTTGTACATATAAATCATTTAAAGAGAATAAATGACATCACAAAATGAATCACCTGACACAAAAAATAAAATAAAATTCTCACCCTAAATGGATCGCCCCTCAAGGATTGAACAAACATTGAATTTCTAGGAAGTCTTCCCTGCATAAGGATGAGCGAATTCTTTAGTGCATTATTTTAGAGTGAACTTTGTATGAAAAATGAAACCAAACTGACGAGTGAAATAGTGGGTAGATTTGAGGGGGGGATAAACTCATGGGTAAACTACCAAGGATAGAATGAATAACAAACATTAACATTTCATAAATTTCTCAAATACTGAAAGTCCATTGCCAGTTTGAGCACAACTTACTTCCAAAGAGACATCCCTTAGTCTCCTCCCTGTTTGAGCACAACATACCCGAACAACATTTTCCTCACAACTGCCGCTAATAATATAATCTCTTCCATTCATGTAGTATGAACGTGTATAGTTCTGACCACTTCCTGTTGGAGCAATATTGAATGCCATGTGCAACCTTCCATCTGCCGCTGAAAATTGCTTTACCTAGTACATAAGCAAAAACAACAAAAATGGTAAATATCCATTATGCACTTGGGGAAAATGGTAACCACTCCAAACCATATTTAACACAGATGGCTGATGACACTAAAAGACCTTAAAGCAGTTAAAACTTTCTTAAAATATAAAAGACAATCTACCAAACACGATAAGCATCTAATTAAAAAGACAATGTATTGCCTCTTGTATACTGAAATAAAGCACAAGCAAAAATTTGACCATTCAATTTAAGGAGCCAAGGCTATCCAGAGTCTCAAGGTGAATGCCATTTTGCAAAGGAAAGAACCAAATATGATAATCAAGCTTTATCTGCTTGACAGCCAGAGGCACACATGGAATGGCGTAACAAACAAAAGGAGTGTAAAAAAGGGCTTACCTCATTATCCACAGCTGATGATAGAAGAAACTGGTCGTCTGGGGAGAAGCATACCATTACATTTCCTCTCGAGCTATAAGCAGTATAACAAGATTCATACATGCCTTGTCTCAAGTCCCACAGCTTAATCTCTTGATCAAACGAGGAAGTCGCAAATATGGATGGGGAATGATGAGCAAATTTAACAACATTTATGTGCTCTCTATGCAAATTCTTGAATATCTGCATTTGCTTCCCACTTGCTATATCATACAAAGCTACATCTCTCGAGTATCCACTTGCAAGGAAAAGTTCATCCGTAGAGTTTACATGAACTGAGGTCAACTGTTCAAACTCATCAAAGGTGCGCATGGCAGCATCTGAAGAATGGAATCTATCTACAACAGTTGATGGCATTTGACAGATGTCATATAGTTGCAAAGAACCAGTCTCAGATCCAGCAATTAGCTGATGATTAAGAGTAAAACCAAAGGTGAATCATGAGTGATATAAATAACTAGCCGCAACAGAGTAACAACAACACAAGTAAAAGCAAATACTCCGGGAAATTAAACCTTCATATGTGTGACACCCAGGAAAGTCAATATAACGACAAAGCAATCACAAGTTTCACAAACATCATAAAGGTTATCATGAACAGTATAAGAAATTGAAACTTACTCACTATATAATGGTCATTCAGAACTTAGTTAAGGCACTTGAGAAGGAAGCCATTAAGAAAAATTATGGGACAAATTAACACTTTGACATTGACAAATATGTTTTTCGATAGTATCATCACAACAATTGCTATTGATTTAGAATTTGAAGAAGTAAGAGACCCGTTTCCATATGTTTTTTAGCCCATATTTGATTTACTTCAAAAGAATAAAACACTCTCCTTTAGGTATTGGCCTATTAGCAAAGTTATGCTTACATAATCCAGTAAAACACTTGATTTAAAACCAAATAAAAGAGGAACTTTTAAAAAACAAACAAACAAACAAAAAATAAAAAATAAAAAAAAGTTAGGAGCCACAACCTTGGTTGGATGCTTCTTTAGCCAACAGAGACCTAACACGCTATGCAGTGCTCCTAAAGAGGGAAGATATCCTACAAGCTTACCACTTTCATGATTAACAACAACTAACTCTCCATCCAACGTTCCAAACACCATTAAGCAAGGATCAGAAGGATGATATTCAAACTGTCTTGGGCGGAAACCACGTTCTCTATTCCTGCCTGTAATGCTGCAAAACTTTGACAAGCATTGCAATAGAGGCCAGGCAGAAGAAGACACTTTAGCAGAAGAAATAGACCGAGAAAATGATCGATGGACCTTCTCAGAGTAATACAAACTCAATTTAGATGCTTCATGGAAACCCATAGAGGGTCCAAGTTCACGCTTTCGCAGAATTTGGGTGACACTCCTTTTAGATTGCCTATTATATGGAAGACATTCATAATACTGAGACAAAACCATTCTCGCATTTTCTTTCTCCACGTCCTTCACGGGTAAGTTATCCAGGACATGTAACTTTGGCAAATAAAACAACATAAATTCTCTGTAATATCTTTCAAAGCAAATGGGAGAAGGATGATTAGATGTATACTCTCTCATCCCAACCTTCAAGTGTTCAGCACCATATGTAGATATTTGTTCACCATCCCCAGAATGAAGACATTCATCTGTGCTTCTCATATTTACATCATCGAATGCATCCACGTAATTGGCTGGCGGAGCCATATTAACAAATGTTTCAGGATCAGAAACAGTGGATATACTGGGTGACATATCAGAGAGGATTTCTCCAAAGGTACTTCTCTGACGGCCTAAGATTTCTGTCTCGCTATCATCTGATGATCCCTCTGTTGTATTTTGAATAAATCCATCACCAAAAAAAGACTCGTCATCTGAATAAAAGTCAGTAACTGATCCTTCTGATCTCAATCTGTCAACATTTTGCACCACCCAACTGCCTCTAGGAACCGATGGCGGCCTTGCACTCCCATAAGTTGGTGGCTTATAAGACCTTATTGTTTCATGTATAAGAGAGTTCTTTTTCCCACCAGAAGATGCAGGGCATGGGCCAGTATCTGTGCAACACAAGCAATTCTGGAATCGCAGCTCCTTTAGAGAAGGAAGCTTGGATAGCGCTGCAGTTGTATTCCAAAGGTTAGAGATACTTGTTTCGCACATTGATAGACTGACAAGATTTGGCATGCAGCTAAAGCATTCTTCGTGAAAATTTGTAATTGAGACGCTAAAATCAAGATTAAGAGAGTGTAACTGCATGAATTTTCCAGTCATGCAGAGTTTTCGAATTTGAGAACCTCGCAAGTTCAGGGCTTGGCAAGTGAAGCCTCTTTCAAAGAGGTCCCTGAAACAGAAAATAGTCAATTGGACAACTGTTAAGTGCTAACTTCTTTCATCTTTAAGAAAGACAATAACAATTTAAAAAATTATTTCATATAACGTTTTTTTTCAACTACAAAATTTGTCGTAAAGAAAAAGATCCGCCAAACACGATTAACTCACTATTGAAGTAAACTAATCATATAATCTGAAAAAACAAATTAAATACACATATGATGGAATCCATATAGCCACCAAAACTGAATTGCATACCTTAAAAATCTTTTCTGAAATGACAAATCGTGAAGATCAACAATTCTAATCTTTCTACCAATTGCACAAATGAGTGATAAAACGCCTTCTCCATTCAATAAGATAAAAGGTGACTCATTAATAATATCAATAGCATCTATCTCTGAAGAATCAATTATAGAGAATATATTAATAAGCGGAGGAAAATCAGAATCCTTCAGTCGATCAAGAATGATCTCCAAGCTACATGGCTCCTGGTCAGACTTTTGAAGTTGCGCCTGATGATAAGTAAATTAGTAAATGTGAACAGTTGGATTTTACAGAAAAAATGAAACAGTGACTGCTTTAAATTTAGCATGCATGGAGGAAGCCTCATGGTTTATAATATTATCCTCATCCTCATTTTTGCAACAATATCTCGAGATGGTGCTTCAGTAATACAGGTTCTTTTCTCAGGCCTAGAATACGGACCAATTTTGCATGCAAGTTACAGTACTAGCCAAGTCCTTCCTCAGTGACATCTGTTACCTGAAATTTTTTTTCTCTTCCCCGGGCTAAGGTTCAATCATTTCACTCGCTGCTTCTTCTTCTTTTTCTTCTTACCCAAAAAGGCATCTGAGGTATCCTAAATTATGACCCACATGATCAAAAGTGCCAAAGTTGTGATGGTCGGATGCCCTTCCTTACCAACCATCTCAAAACACAAGTAAATTCCAAATAATGTAAGCTGCATGCCATGCGAAGTAATTAACTGACCTTATCAAAGCTTGATAAAATTGAAGAATTTGGAAGCACTCCCAACCTCTTGCAAGTATTGATATACCTAAAATTGAGGCCAAAGAAACATAAATTATCGTAATGAAGAAGCAAATCCAAGCCCAAAACAGAATTATGGATTATTAAAGTACAAGATAGATGTGGTAGAATAAATTAAAAATGAAACCGGGAGCTTGTTCCTACAGTAAGAGAACAATTTCAAAACAAGTCTATCCAGCTCAATCAATGCGGAGTTTTGGATGTTCACAGCTAAAACGCTAATAGAGAGCTGCCATAACTTTTTCATCCTCGGATATACTTTAACCACAGATTCCATAAAGTACATCGTACCTCAGAGCTACATATTTCTATTACTATGAAGAAAGAAACATACAGGAGTCATAAATCAAGAACTGTGGCTATTGCTTGCATTTAACGCCCCCATCCAGACACCAAACTAGCAAATAAATTCTAAAACTATTCGAAGGAGAATTTCACCAACATCACCCCACAATCACTCAAATCAACACAGCAAAACACAAACAGAGAACAAATCATCCCAACCAAATTTTCTTAGCACGGAAGAGCGAATAGGTAGCTCGCTATCTACGCAAAAAGTTGTTCCCACAATTTCCCATCAATCCATCCAAGAAGACCCAACAAAACAACAGCATTTTCCAACCAAAAAAAAGCTCAGATCCTAAAATCCGCACAACACACAGCATCCTCAACAGTCATATATAACACACATATATCATATTATATATATATATATATATAATATTATATAT
>JAVDBV010007930.1:7281-19598 GCA_032619315.1 Piper longum
GGGGGGGGGGGCGGGGGCGGCCCCCCCCCGCGTGGAATGATGCTCCACTTGTTTACAAAGGACAAGCGAGACCATCATACCTGACAGCGTTGGGACTGCACAACGAAGAGGGCGAATATATCTGGATACCCTACGACGACAACGTAGAAGATTATCGATGAGATATTTCCATGAGAAATATCAGCACCGCCCAACCCCAAACGCTCGTTCATAAATACAAGACAAACAAGTAGCCAATAACCTCATCGCCATTGATCGATGCTCCAAGCAGGAACGTAGTCTGCTCTCCACCCACACAACACCCCGTCTCCACCACATCCAAAAACCTTTGTCACCCTCTCCGATAATGATAAAACACAAAAATAAAACACTAACAACAAGATAGAAAGATGGGGTTGAGCCTTTGCTCCATTGGTTCACGTGAAAGCCCGCCAACCAATAAAGCGCCCGCCAAGCTGGCGAAAGAATCAGCCGCAGCCAATCGTCGGTTTCCATGTCAGCAGATAAGCAACGCTGCTGCCTTCTTGGGTAAATGGAATCCCAAAAACCCACGTCCATCCACCTTGTCCCTAGCAGTAAAAGAAAAAAAAGGGCTTGGAAGTTGATGGTGGTCAGATTTGTGGGGGAAATGATGAGATTAACAGAGTAAAATCAGAATAGTACAAGAGGGTTGATTATACGGTAAAATCAGAAGTGGGTGGCCCAGACTGATGAGGAGGAGGAGATGATGGCCATGGAGGGGGAGCCTTGTCTCATGTCTCGTTATCTTGTCCGCAGCTCGACCCGTCTTCAATCCGTCCACAAAAACCTCTGGAAATTTTTTTCTAAATTCTGCCGGGCATGCTCTTGTTGCAGATTGCCGTCGCGTGAGTGAGACAGAGAGGGAGAAGAAATCAGTGAACCGCACTTCTTTACCCAATTCCTTCTTCTACAACCTTCCCTTTATATACAGAGAAGGCCACACACGTCCCTGTTCTCCTCCCCCACTCCCGCTCGCCTTCCCCAATTCCCATTTTGGTGTATACACAGAGAAGGTGGGAAAGATGTCATCTTGTTTGAGCAGTGCAGCGAGGACTTACAGTATAGATTTGGAGATAGTGAAGTCGCCGGCGTCGGCGAGCTCCTCCGCATGCTCCGCCCACTCCTCGTCCCCATCCTCCACCCTCTCCGAGTCGAGCAACTCGCCACTCGCCATCTCCACCAGGAAGCCCCGCACACCGCGGAAGCGGCCCAACCAGACCTACACCGAGGCGGCCGCCCTCCTGGCCGCCATCTACCCGGACCTCTTCTCCGCCGGCAACCTCCGCAAGCAGCTCTGCAAGCACACCGGCGCCCCCTTCTACGACCCCTTCCCCGACTCCCCCGACCTGCTCCCCACCTTCCCCGCCCTCGACAATGCCGGCTTCCTTCTCTTCCACACCCCGACCCCGCCGTCGCCGGCCAAGTCGCTCTCCCAGGTCGATCCCAAATTCCGGATGCGGGGGGCCGGCGAGCCCGGCGGCGGCAATTGCGATGGCGATTGCGACGGGGAGGAGGAGTTCGACGCCGGGTCGATTCTGGATGAGGAGGTGGAGGAGGGCGTCGATAGCATCATGGGCAACCTCGCCGTCGCCGACGCCGCCGGCGATGAGGAGGCGCTCCTCCACGACCGGCGGCTCGAATTCCGCTTCGAGGCGAGAAGCACCGGCGCTCTCCGTCGGGCCGGCGACGACAGCGAGTGGTGGAAGGTGCCCACCGTCGACGTTCGGAAGATCGTCGCGCCAAAGCAGAAGTCGACGGCGCCGGGGAAGACGAAGAAGAAGAAGAAGCTCACCGAAGTCGCCCGACCGGTGACAACAGCGGCGGTGGCGGAGGAGGAGGATGAGATGAAGGCGGCCATTGCCGGCGATTCGCCGGCGACTCCTCCGGCCGGCGAGAAGAGGGCTTGGCGAAGTCGGCGGCTGGGTTTGAAGTTGAGTCATGACAAGGTTATGGAGGCCTGGTCGGATCGGTCTCCCTACTCGGACGATTTCGCGCCCGAGTCGGCCGAAGCCATGGTAGTTGGTACTCCATTTCATTATTATTAAATTAACTTAGTACAATAATAATACTTAGTCTTATGTGCAACAATGTAAAAGTTTAAAATTTATATTTCACTTAAAGTATAATGCTCACATTGAAAATTTTATATACTATATGTTCTGGTTAAACTATTTTTTTGGTTAAAAAAACAAACTAAGAAAATGAAAGCAATATTATTATGTGGTGAATTCAATAAATTATGTATGTTTATACTTCCTAAACCTAAATTTAGGTATAGTGGTTGTACTTAAATAGTGATGCCTGTGTGAACATTACTTTTGGTAACCTCTGTGTTCCTTCCTGCCTTTTATTTTGGCCCAAGTAACAGTAACACTCCCTGGAAATCAGTGTTTTAAATAGTGGTATACAGTATCAAGTCCACCCGGTTTGGCGGGTGCGTTGCAATCAATTTCAGAGGAATAGTGTCTGGTCCCAAACTTACAAGTTACATTCAAAAGTTCAATACTGTCCATCAACACCAAAATGCTTTTAGTGAAAATTTTTTCACTCTATTTTTTTTTTTTAAGTTCTAACTTCTGGGTTTAAACCATACAACATAAAAAATCTTGAGATTTTAATTGAGAGAAGCATTTAATATTTACATATAGTTTTTGTTGGACAGGCAAGGTTGGGGGAAATGGAGCTGTCTGGGGGAGGGGAGGAAACCGGGGGGCCTAGAGAAGCCAGCGTGCTAAGATATAAGGAGAAGAGAAGGATGAGGCTCTTCTCTAAAACAATAAGGTACCAGGTTCGGAAGGTGAATGCAGACAGGAGACCTAGAATTAAGGCAAGTAAGACCCATCCACTCCGCAACTAACTCTTAATTCCCCTCTTTCCATCTTGAAGTAATCTACTCCTTTGGCATAAATCTATCATTAATCATGATTCTGTTTGATTATTTGCAGGGTAGGTTTATAAGGCCATCCCAGCAGCAGTAGATGACAATGTCAACAAATTAGCCAACCCACGAAGGAGTTGTGGGAGGTGGGAAGCGTCCTATTCTTGTTATTTCCATCAACAAGAGTTCAAAAATATTAAGTAGCGTGACGAGCAGGGAGGGGAGGTTAGGGAGGCATCTAGTGAGAAATTGACAAGCACACACCGGCAAGATTTTTTTTTTTGTTTGAGTAGTTTACAAGTGTATTAATCTAAGGTGCTTGATTTGTGGGTGGAAGGGGATGGTGAATGATCTGTTAGGAGAATTGGAATTTTTATAGTTTTTTTGTCAGTGATCAGTTTAAGATGATACCCAATTTTAAGAAATGGCATGAGCAATGTGGCAATTATTTTCTCCCTTACTCCATCTATGATGGTACTTGACAAACAAATATGGCTGGCCAAGCTGCAAAGAACGAAGATTCGGCCTATTACGGACTCTACAGTAGTTGATGGTAGGTCGGAGGGAAAGATTGGGTAGAGCTGCCTATTTGAAAGGAATTAATCGCGAAAACTGCATGTTGGACGGGCCTCTTATCCTAATCTGAGAAATGGGTAATCAAAAGAGAAATCCTTCGACAATGCTATCCTATCAATGTTAGTGCAATCTGAAAAACTGCCAATTCAATCATTCATGCATAAATGAAGCTACTGACATCTGAAGAACCATAATTTCATAGCCAACAATTATTTGATCTGATGCTTCGGCATATGTTCCAATTTGGCATAAAGGGGATTTATCAACTTAATCCAAATTACATTACGGTTTAGAAAGGGTGAGCGATGCCAATTTAGGTACTATGTCACCTTTCAAATGATGCTAGCATGTATGTAACCAGTGCACCTCGCATTCATTATTTTTTCTTTGTCAAAAGCCATAGGAAATTCCCCCAATCGATATGAAGGTTTTTCTTGTCAAATTGAACTAAAATTTAGATTCGATATTCACTGCTTTCAAGTAATCTTCCCATTTGTTTTATGTTTGTTCAAGTTTGATGAATCTATTAGTTACAACATGGGCAACAAACTATTCAGTTGTTTTGTGCATGCAATGAATCGCAAAGCAATTACATGACGAGTACTTGAAACAATCAGCTTGAAGGGAAGCATCGGACACGCATTTAACCATTCATTCAAACAGCAGTACGAATACAGCAAGAACGGTAGAAAGCAAATTAAAGCCATGCAATTTTTTTTAAAAAAAAACAAAGCTAAACTTAACAAAAAGCAAATTACAAATAACAAATAACAAAAACAAAACTATACCATGCAAAGACCCTCAAGCAAGCAGTTAGTAAAGCACTTCAACCAAGCATTGGTTTTGCATAAAAAACATTTCAAATCTCATACGAAGTTTTCAGACTAAAGCATGCAATTTGTCTTTTACACATACCTAATGGTATCATATGTCAAAAAGCTAGTGACAGTAAAAAATGTCCATATAATTCAGAGCATAGAAAGTTTATTCCAAGGTATCTACTTTTACTCTACACAAAATTTTTTCCAACATTTTTACTTCAGCCTTTTCCTTTATAAGCTGGAATAACTTTCTCTGGCTATTTTCTTTAAGCACCAGCAAATAAAGTAATAGAATAATCTCGGCGTTACAATGGCAACAGTGTTTACTTTGTCCAAGACAACTTCGCGAGCATCCTAGTTGTCCTCTAGATGGTCCAGATGCATTCTCCTTTAGAGCATTTCTTTTTTCCTCTTCTCAACTTCGGAGGACTCCAATGCAGGAACCAAGGATAGTAAAAGATTTGGGAACAGAGTAAAAAACACTGAAAGTAGTCAGCTCTAGTTTTTAATTCAGATCAAGTTAAAGGCTAGGATTAAGAAAGCTCTCTTATTTCCTGCTGTAAATGATCAGTGAAAAAGACAATTATATTTTTCTTAACCTATATTTTTGTTTTTCCGTATTTAATAACCCTCTCTCTGCCAGCCTCTTCAACCTTTGAGCTTTCCTTTCTTTTGCTTTCACTTCATAACCATCATCAACCATTTTCATTGTTGCAACTCGTTTGGCCTTGTACACCTACAAGGTAGGAAACAATGATTCAGCAACTAATAAAAGGTCTCATAGACCTAACAATTCTAATGTGAACTAGTAAGTAATCGTGCAACAGCATATCAGCATGCATGAACACATGGGGGTGTGTATGCTAGCGGTTCCTTGAGCTTACTAAATACATCTTCAGGAGTGGTGCTTCCCATTAATACGAATTGAATTCATTTTCAAAAGATTATAATTAATTAACAATAACTGAAATATTCCTTTTTTAGAAAAAAATTATACCTGACTAATATCTGCAAGTACTTCCTTCTCATTGCATTCAAATTTATCAAGCTTCTTACCAATAACAGTCTCTATTTCATGAACGAGATCTACATCATTCTGTCAAGAAAAAAGAGCACCAGAAGAAAAAAAAAAATACTTGGTCTGTCAAAAAGTTGTATAAACTTTAGATAATCTGCATCAGAAATATGATCCTCTTCGATTTGTACACAAACATTTTCGAGCAACAAAATAAGCATCAAACCTGTGTAATGAAACTCAGAGCTAAGCCCCCTCTTCCAGCTCTAGCAGTTCTTCCCACTCGATGAACATAATCACTTGGATACCTACCCACCAAAAGGCAAGGTAGAGGCCTGTGTGATATATTTTGTACAATATAAAAGTGAAAATTTTAATCTGTAAGGTAAGAAGCCAACCTTGGAAGATCATAGTTAATAACGAGATCAACAGTAGGAATATCCAAACCGCGACTAGCAACATCAGTAGCAAGCAGAATTTGGACCTGGCTCGACTTAAATCGATTTAATGCTGCCAGCCTTAAAGACTGGCTCTTGTGTGAATGAAGAGCTGCAACTTCTTGACCAAGCTCTTCCAACAGCAAACTAAGAAGATGGCAGTTCCTACAACCAATGCTGAATTTATTAAACTAACTCCATCACTAAAGCATCCCACTTTCAAAGAAAGTAAAGGGAGCACCATACCTGCATGTAGAGACAAACACAATAACGGAGCAAATACTCATCTCCTCCATCTTTGAGAGGACATGAAATACATAAACGTCCTTCACATCCAAGGGAATAAAAACATACTGCTGTTTTAGGGTCTCCACTGTTTTCACTCCTCCATATGCCTCGTAAAAAAAAGCCTTATTTGAAGACATCTCAAGAAGTGAACGCAGATTAGGTGTCATAGTTGCAGAAAACAGGAGTGTCTGCCGTCCCTTTGGTAAGCATCTAAATATTGTCTTTAGTTCTTCCTCAAATCCGACATCTAATACTCTATCTGCCTCATCCAATACTAGATACTGACAAGGAAAAGTGAACCTATTAATTCAGCAAACACGTAAATTGATTCTGCTCGTCATCCTATGTTGAAATGACATAATGGCATAAGCCTACTTCGCAGATCAGATACGAGCTGTCCAAAAACCCAATGTTGTTATATATAAGAACATTCTATAAGTCATACTCACACCCCCTCCAGAATGAACCATCAAAGTCAGTAAATCTCTTCTCAATGAACACACTGATGCAATTTAACTTTGAGTATGTTACTGGTACCACAATCTTAATTCTAGTAGGTCAAAAGCCAGGGCTCTATTCATTAAAAAAGAAAAAAAAAGTCATAGAACACAAGAGTAAAAGAAAATTTTGAAAGCATCTCAAGTAGAAAAAGAAACACCAAACTGGAGAAGTAAATTATGATCTCTCATAATATTAAAAATATAAAAGAAAGAAAAAGCTTACTCACTCTTGTCTTGGAGAAGACAGATGGTATGTCTGGATTGGCCTCCAATAGAACTTTGATTCTCCCAGGTGTCGCAATGACAACATGAGGTCTCTGCATAAGTGTCTGCGCTTGGCTGAGGGCATCCATCCCACCCACGATAACAGAGCATCTCAATCTTAGGGATGATCCAAATGCCCTGAACTGTTCAGCTAGCTGGTATGCAAGCTCCCTTGTTGGAGTCACAACCAGAGCAAAAACACCATATGGATCCTCACTAAGGCGGTTCAGAATAGGAAGAGCAAAAGCGGCTGTTTTACCTGAACCAGTTTCAGCCAAACCTAATACATCTTTTCCAGCAAGAATCTGGGGTATGCAATGAACCTGAACAGGTGTAGGACGTTTTATGCCAAGTTCTTTACAAGTCAGAATGGTCCAATCTGAAAGACCAAGGTCTGTAAATGATTTGGCAGCAGAGTCAATAGGGCTTCCAACATCGGCTTCCACAATCGATGCAGAGCTCAGAAGAACTTCCTCCAACTGCCCTTCAGACAATCTTTTAAGCCCGTTCTTTTGCTGCTTGTGTTTTTTCTTCCCTTCCAAGACAAGCTTGCCATTAGTCGCAATCTCTTCGTTTTGTACTTCTCGCTTTGAGAAAGCAACATTCTTGGAGAAAAGGGGAAAACCTTCCTCCACAATATCATATTCCATAGAAGCCCCAACAGAGTGCAGTTACTATGAAAGCAGAAATTGAAAAGTACTTATCAAAGAACAACTGTTTCAACACTTTGCAGCCTGTCCCGGCAATGCGCTCTCTGGTCTCACCATGCGTGCAACGGCAATGTTACCTGTAACATTAGTAATTAAACAGCAGAAACAATCATATCTCTTACCAATGCAAATTGAATAAAGCTTTCCTATAATAGCTATCAACCAAACAAGATAGCTTGCCTCACTTAAAATTTCATCCAATTGCCGACAGATTGTTTCCTGAAATGTAACCGTAATACCTGGTTTATTCTCGGGGGAAAAAATCACCGTACATAACACCACGCTTGTATGCACAAACAAAATTTCCAGAAAATTGCCAACCAATTATCTTCTAAAATTAAACAATAGTCCGGTTATGAAATTGCGGCAGGAAGTTTTGTTCAGAAATAGCATACAAAAATCAAAAGCTATTTCTGAACGTAATGGGGGGGGGGGGGGAATGCTATAGAAGAATCAGTAGGAGGGATTATATGCTTACTAGACGAACCAAATATTTTAGGAGGTCGCAGATCTGGAAAACGAAAAGTGCGGGGAAGAATGAAGGCGAGGAAGAAGATAGGAATAGAAGGGATGGCGGCCGACGGGCGAGTTTAGGGCGGCGAGCGGCAAGGGTTTGATTGTTTTAAAAGAAAATTTTGCAAATTCGTTTGCAACTAAAAAATACTCTTTTTTTAATGATTGAGTTTTAGTTGAAAATTATTTAAATTTTAAAATACTTTTAAAAAAAATTACATGAACTACACAATTAATTTAAAGCCAAAAATACTCTTTTTTTAATGGCTTAACCATCTTGAGTTTGAGTTGAAATATTATTTTAAATTAAAATATATTTTAATTTAATTTTGTTTAATGGGCAATATAAAATAATATTTGTATATATTAAAAATAGAGGGCATAAATAAAAGGTCGAAACAATTTTATTTTTTTAAAAATATTATTTTCATCTATTTTTAAAAATTTCAAAAAATGTACAAATTAATTAATATTTTGATATTTAATTCTTACTATAATATTTTGATTATTAAGATGAAAGAGTTAAGAAGCATTAGATTGTAAATTTTATAATTACTATTATTATTTATTTTATATTTATCTATGTAATTTTTGAACAAACAGATCTATTAAATTACTCATTATAACATGTATAGCTCATTTAAGCTATTTGAGCTATAGCTCACGTATATAGGGATCTTTCTAAAAATATATGACAACCAATTATAGCTTGCCTATGAGACTAAATAGAGGCCGTTGAATTGAGCAAGATTAACTTGAAGGCAGTCACCACCGCCTTTTTTCTCTTATATTTCCTTTTATCGAACTATACAAAATACCTTAAGTATGGGAATAGTTAAATCATGATGGAGAAAACACTCTTAAATCGTTGATAATAAACAAGATACCTTCAAATCATAAATAGTGTATTTAAATATTCCTTAATCATAAATTTCTCTTTTATAAAAAATGATGTTAAGAAGTTTGACTTGATTTTATAAAACTAATTCGATTCTAGATTCAAACTTTTATATTTTATTTATGAAATTAAATTTTCGTCATTTATATTTTTCAAATAATTTAAAAAATTAGATAAACAATTTTTTAAAAGTTTAATGGTCTATGTTATTTTTATGTAAGATTGTGACATATTTAAATAATCTAGTTCTTGAAAGGATTTTTTTTAATATATAAAGAGGAATATATTTATAAATATTAGTTAAGCTAGTTTGAGTTTAACTCAAACTCATACTATCTATTAATAAATTCAATTCAAACGCGAAAAGATTGAGCTGAGTTTGAGCAATGTGGAGGTTTGCCACATAAACACTCCCATACTTAATATACCTAGTTCATGCTCATGCTATATTTTGTAGATTCTCTACATCCTTTTTAATTGAAAACTTTAAAAATTTGAATTTTGTGTTTTCTAATCTAGAATTTTATTTTTGTTTGTTCATAATCATATTATTAATGCACATCTAATCAGATTAGATTAGATATATATTATGATAACTAGGATCCCGGAGTTATTCTTGTAAAACCTACGATTTGAGTTTGGGTTTTATATTTAGAACCGGTCGGTTCGACCATTATTTCGAGTCGAGTATGTTTCAGAACACGTGTACTGAGCCGACGCTAGTCGCGTGTATGAGCTGTGAGGGTCATGCGTACCCAAATATGTGATGATAACGCCATGATCACAATAGAAAAAAAATGAGTTATCAGTATGTCTGAGAGTATGCAGCTTATTTTTTTTATTACTTATAGTGGATCGTAGAATTACTTTTAAACCGTTTACCACGTCAGGACGTGTTATGAGCAGTTTTAGGTGGGTTGATAGCTATAGAGTATATCATTTGGATGTTGTGATGTTATATTATTTTAGAGAAATTTTCCCGATTTTTCTAGATTTTTTTTAGAATTATTTCGATTTAGATATTATTCTTGACTCGAGCAGGAGTCGAGACAACTCTTATTTACAAGTCTGCCACCCAACGAGTTTATCACCCCTCCGACACCATCCCAAACCCTAGCCTCCCCATGCATTGTCGTCGCCGCTGTCAGTGCCGCCCAGCTGCTGACCAACGCCGCTCCCTCCCACGATGGTGTCGTCGTGCCGCCCGGCCACCGTCAAGCTACAACGACGCCAGAATCGCCGCGCCTATCGCCGCGCCCGTGATGTGTTTGTGTCACCGATTCTGTCGTCGACGACCGTTGTTGTCGCCGTCCAATGGTCGCCTCGGCATCGCCGACCACCCAACTTCCTTCCCCAACTAGATCGGAGCCCGTCGCCGCCCTGACCAGTCGGATTTAGCCACCCACAGCCACCACCTATTTTAGCCATTTTTTGGCGAGCTGCCACCTCCGTTAGCCACGTCGACACCACAGACGTGTTGGGCTCGCCGAGCTGGCTCCGATGGTACCCAATATGACCACTATCCAGCCAGTAGATATCGCTGGCGACTGTTGCCAGGAAACCGTCGGAAAGTCACCGGAAAACCACTAAACCCGCCGGAAAACCGCCGAAACTTGCCAAAAAACTGGATTGATGGAATTCGCCGGGTCTTTTGCTGAGTTCATCCAATCGAACCCGATCGAGCTTCAAACACCATCGAGCGCTGAATTCGAGATTCGAGATGCACACACGACGAAACCCTAGTCATTGCCGATTGACGTTGACACGAGGTATAATTACCGCCAAGTTTATTATTTAGAATTGATGATTGTTAGACAGAATGCTAGGGTTGAGTAATTGATATGATAAATGCCTAAATGTTTATAAAACGATGAATTACATGGTGTGATTAACAATGATGAGGATTAAGTGATCTAATGAGATAGATCAAGTATGAGCATGATAGTTGATTATGATGTAATTTAGAAAAAACATAATGAAATTGGTATGAATAGGATGACTTAGAATTATATACACTAATGGTTGTGGATTTTCTTGTTCGATGATAATTGTATTGTGTGTGATGTTTATTGAGTTGATGCATCATTTAGTTAGCGGGCGTTAGCTTTTAGATTTGATGTGTAAGTACGGTGTAGGAGCTCGCTGCCTAGGCGCGATGACACGTTTGGTGTAAAACCCATGATTCGAGTCAGGGTTTTATATTTATAACCGATCGGTTCGACCGTTATTTTCGAGTCGAGTATGTTTTAGAACACGTGTACTAAGCCGACGCCGGTCACGTGTATGAGCCATGAGGCCAAAGTATATAATGATAATGTCATGAATACAGCAGAAAAGAATGAGTTATCAGAATATATGAGAGTATGCAGTATAGTTTTTATTATTATGCAGCTTGCTCGTAGAAATAGTTTTAGGTCGTTTACTGCGTTAGGACACGTTATGGGTAGTTCAGGCGGGTTGATAGCTATAGAGCATGTCATTTGGATGTTGTGTTATTTTAGGGAATTGTTTCCGATTTTTCTAGATTTATTTTAGAATTATTTTGATTTAGATATTATTTTGACTCGAGCCCAAGACAAGTCAAGTAATATTTACGAGTTTGCCATCCAACATGTTTTCTTCACCACCCGACACACCCTCCTCCCAAAACCCTAGTCACCTCCCCATTTGCAGCCGCCGCCATCGTTGCCGGTGCCGCCCGGCTGTCGACCGACGCCCCCTCCCACGACGGCATGGTCGTGCTGCCCCGACCAGCCCCGGCCCTCATCCGGCCGCCGCGACACTGGAACCGCCGCGGCTAGCGCCGCGCCCACGAGCATTCTCTTCGCCAATTTTGGCGCCGGCGACCGTCACCGTCACCGTCACCATCCCATGGCCGCCTCGACGTCCTCAACCCCCCAGCTACCATCCCCGACGAGATTGCCGCCGATCACAGCCCAGACCGGCCGGAGCAAGTTACCCACCGGCCATGCCTTGTTTTTGCCATTTTCCGGCGAGTCGCCGCCTCTGTCAGCCACGCCGATACTCCAGATGTGTCGGGCTTGCCGAGATGGTTCCAATGGTACCCTATACGGCCCCTATCCGGCCAATAGACGTCGCTGGCGACTTTCGCCGGAAAACCGTCGGAAAGTCGCCGGAAAACCACCAGAACTCGCCGGAAAACTGGAATTGGTGGAATTCGTTGGAATTCACCGAATCTTCCGCCGAGTTCATCCAATTGAAGACAATCGAGTTTCGGACGCTGTCGAGTGTCAAATTCGAGGTTCGAGATGCACGCACGCTGAAACCTTAGCCGTCGCCGATTGCCGACGACGCGAGGTATAATTACCTCTTATCCTAATTTGATTAATTATAATTGATGATTGTTAGTACAACATGCTAGGATTGAGTAGTAGT
>JAVDBV010007934.1:0-10031 GCA_032619315.1 Piper longum
CTGCCTCCCTCCCCACTTCCTCGGCCCACCTCCTCCCGCCGGCGACGCACATCCCAGTCTCCCCCCACCGACAACGCCCCCCGCCCCCCCAGGCGGCCAGCGCCCGCCCCGCCATCCTCATCCCGCCAGCCGACCATCCCGACCCATCTCCCCGCCGACCCCGCCTCCCCCTGCCGGCAACGCCCACTACCCCCCTCTCCCGGCGGCTCCGCCCCGCCCGGCCGAAGAGAACGAGCAGAGGTGGTGGAGGGAGGATAAGGGGGGTATTTTGGTCATTATCAAGTTTTAATTCCCATTTTACCCATACATAAATAATTTATTTAATATAAAACCAAGGGTATTTTAGTACGTTAGGGGTATTTTGGTCATTATTAAATTTTAATTCCCATTTTACCCGTGCATAAATAATATATTTAATATAAAGCCAAAGGTATTTTAATAATTTACCATAAAAACCGACTCTTCGTGCTTTACCCCGATTCCGATTCCGATTTAAATCAGTCGGAATCGGGTAAATCGCCCGATTCCGAGCCCGATTCGGGGCCAACCGATTCGGCTCCGAAATCAGATCGGCAGCATGCCGATCCGATTTAAATCGGCCGATTCCACTCGGAATCGACCGATTTGTGCAACCATGGTTTACCCGACTTAGTTTAGTTAGTTTGGTTGAGTCGCAAACTCGATTCACCTTGTTGAATCACTGGTTCAAGTTTTCTAACCCAGTTAGTTAGTTTAACTTTGACTTGACTAGCCCAAGTTGATGAAAGATCTTTTTGTATTTATTTGAATATTGGTTACATCTTTATTTACTAAAAAGAGTATTTAGACAGAGTTGGTATACAATATATATATCAAAAATAACAAATACTTATTTAAATAACTACATTTGTTAAATTACAAATATTATCAAGTGATAGATTTAAGACTTAAAACCTCGTACTGCAATAAAGTAAAGGAAAAATTTTGTAATTAAGGGGATGTTTTTGTTAACTTTTATATATCAAATTATTTATCAATGAAAAATTAAATCTGTACAATTTTTCTTTGTACTTAGTAGTTAATTTAATTGTGATATTTTTTAATGAGAGTTGCGCCTTAGTTTAACCCCAAAATCTAATATTTGTATTGCATAAGCCCTCGATGAGTGAGGTAGCAACCTCTATTTTTTATTTTTCCACTTTGTGCAAAAGGCCAAATGCGTACAATAATTTTATGCAAACTACTTATTGTTGTTTATTATTAAGTGTACTACTTATATATAAGGGTATAATCAAGTCAAGCTATTTTTTGAGTAAAATGCTTTAAATAGCATATATTTATAAAAAATCTAATTATTTTAAACTTTACCATAAAAAATGACTTCAAACTTAATGGAACCATGAAATTGCTCAATTCGGCTTGATTTGGCTCATAATTTAATTAAACACATGTGTGCTATCATTATTAATTAATTTGGTCCACTTCTTATAACCATACTAATTGTTGATAATTTAATTTAATTATTTATTATATAGTTTACTAATTTCAAATAATATAAACAATGAAATCTCCTACATTGGGGAGAACATTCACAAATAAACCCTTCAATAGTTGGAATTCAAAACCAAATCAAAATCGAACTCTACTCAATACCAAACCAAAACCAATCGAAATATTTCCATTCGGTTCAATTCGATAATCGAATAACCGAATTGAATGATTATTTATAAAAAAAAATAGATTTATTTAATTATTTAATCAAAATTATATCATCAATTTAGTGGAGATGATCATTTAATAAGTAATTCTAAATATATATAATATAAAACAAATAGGAATTTATTATAAAAGTATAATAATTTTATGATAATTAATATAAAAATCAATTTTATAATATTTTTAAAAAAATTCGAATATTTTTTATTAAGTCAGTGCTATTCAATTCCAAACCAAAATAGCCGTAGAGAATTCAGGTAGTCTATTACCCAACTAAAAACTGAATTGAATTAGCACAAAACCGAACCGACCTTTTATTTTTGTTTGGTTTGGTTCTATTTTCCTATTTTACCCGCACTATATTCACCCCTAATCCCTCGAATAAAGGAAAATGGTATAAACTATAAGCCCTAGAAAGAAAGAAGTATAAATAAATAGAAAAGGACTCAAATACCCACCCACGGCTCCGTCAATTGTCGCCTCTCCTTGCCCTCCTCATCTCTCAATCTTTGACCTTCTCTACCCGCCAAAATCCAACGCTTCCCTCCTATTTTTGAAAAAAAGAGCACCTACCTTTCTCCCACTCCTCGCCAACGGAGTTGGCAGATCAGATTGGTATGCTTCTTTGCGTCTGTGGGTTGGATTCTGCTTAGCAGTATGCTTTGTTGATTGTGTGTTTACGCTCTCTTTAATGTCTCGGATGTGCTACCTGTGGGCATATTTGTAGAATTTTTGAATTGTTTGTATGTGTACTGCTGTTAGGATTAGCCTGTTATGTGTTTTTGAATGTACATGTGGATGCATGGAGCTTGGCTTGATCAAATAACATTAAGTATAGTGTTTTTTTTAAAAAAAAATCAATGTTAATAGGATGTGTTTATTGTATGCATATGAGGATGCTGGAACTTGGTTGGATATAATTGTTATACACTCATTATCATTGCTGTTAGGATTTGTTTGATGTGGGTTTATGAATGCACGTGAGGGTGCATGGTGCTTGGTTAGACCTGGTTGTTTCAGATATATGAATTGTTATCATTGTTAGGATTTCTCTGATGTGGATTATGAATGCCGGTTAGGAAGCATGGAACATGGTTGACTCTAATTGTTTTAATGTTGCTTTCATCGTTATCGTTGTTAAGATTTGCTTGTCGTGACTGTATGAATTTATGGGATGAGGCGTAGAGCTTGGTTGGTTCTTAATTGTCATCGTGGTTGATGCTATCATCATCCTTGTTGTTTACATCCTACAAACTTGCCACTTTGTTTACAAGTATAAGTGAGATTAAGGATAATGCATTATGCTTTGTTACAAGTAGAGTGAGATCATGTAGGATTACTTGTTAAGGATGCCTTGTTCCTTTGCAGACCGGGGGACAATGCCATTTGTAAGGGGCTTTTTTGGGGTGTTTCTTGATGTAGTTCTTTGTGATGCTAGTTAGGATTTGTTTTTGTACGTTAATGAATGCAGGTTGGGATGCTAGAACTTGGTTTCTTCTAATTGTTAAAAAGTGAAGTACGTTCATTTTCATCATCATTGCGATCATCATCATCTTCCATGGAAAAGGAAGTGAAAAGAGGGAATAGTGAGATGAAGCTTACTACATAATGCTATAAATTGTTTATCTAAGAAAGAAAATTAGAAGTTGGATTCTGTAGGCTTATATGTGACGGGTGCCTTTTTTGTTCCATTGCAGGCTGGAAGGCGCGTATTTGCATTGATACTTAATCAAGCTCCTTGTGAACTGGTTGAGATAGCTAGCAGAGCACACTTTTGGTTTCTGGTGCGTTTTTCACACTGGACAAAAATTCATTTCAGCCATGTCTAACCACAAGTTGACTCTTGGTAAAAGTCATGACTTAGGCCTTGGGCAAGGCCACAAATTGGCTTTAGGGAATGCCCACAGTTTGGGTCTTGGGCATGTTCATGATAACGGGCTTGGTGTTGGTCATTCTCAACACAACAACCTGACAGTTGGCCAGAGTGATACATATGATTTTGGCTTTCACCAGGCTGATGAACATGATTTAGCCTTCCAGCAGTTGCATGAGCATGATCACATTCACGAGACTGAGTTAGCTCTTGATCAGAATCATAGTGGCTCTTGTGATGAGCATGAGCGGCCGCTTGAATTGGCTTTATCTAACCATGACTTGTACCTCGAAGATAGTCATCAACTTTCTGTGAAGAGCAATCATAATTTTACTGTTGACCGTGATGTGGTATTGGGTGCGGAAAACGGTGCTAGTAGTATGGCTGTTCTACCTACTCAAGAAATGCCATCCTCCCGGTCTCAGCTGGTTACCTCTCCCCAGATAGTCCAGACACGCACACTAGCAACTGACCCAAGTCACGAGTTAATTGTAGGACAAGAATTCTCTGATGTCTTAGCCTGTCGTAGAGGTCTGAGGAATGCAGCCATTGCATTGCACTTTGAAATCCAAACTATTAAGTCCGACAAGAATCGCCTCACAGTAAAGTGTGCCAGTGACGGTTGCCCATGGCGCATTCATGCTGCAAAACTACTTGGTGTTCCCACATTCACAATAAGAACCATTCATGATCAACATACTTGTGGGGGAATCAACCATGTCGGCCACCAGCAAGCTTCAGTTGAGTGGGTTGCAAAGTCTATGGAAGCCAGATTGCGCGAGAACCCCAATTACAAGCCTAAGGAAATTTTGGAAGAAATTCATCGTACTCATGGAATAACATTGTCATATAAACAAGCATGGCGAGGTAAGGAGCGGATCATGCAATCAGTTCGAGGGTCCTTCGAAGAAGGATATCGATTACTTCCGCAGTACTGTGATCAAGTTAAAAGAACCAACCCCGGAAGTATTGCTTCGGTTTATGGAAATCCGTCAGACAACTGTTTCCAAAGGCTTTTCATCTCATTTCATGCTTCAGTTTATGGCTTTGTGAATGCATGTCACCCTGTTATTGGTCTTGATTGTATTTCTTTGAAAAGCAAGTATCTTGGGACTCTACTTTTTGCCTCAAGTTTTGATGGAGATGGTGGTCTATTTCCTTTGGCATTTGGAGTTGTTGATGAGGAAAATGATGATAACTGGATGTGGTTTTTATCTGAACTTCACAGCCTCCTTGAAGCTAATACTCAAAATATGCCAAGGCTTACAATATTGTCTGACAGACAAAAGGGAATTGTGGATGGAGTCGAAGCCATCTTTCCTACAGCCTTTCACGGTTTCTGTATGCACCATCTAAGTAAAGCTTTTCGCCGAGATTTCAACGATTCAGCTCTTGTCAACCTTTTATGGGAAGCCGCCTTTGCACTGACAAAATCTGAATTTGAGGCAAAGGTATCCCAAATTCAAGAAATCAGCCCTGGTGCTGCTTATTGGATAGGGAGAATTCACCCTCATCTTTGGGCAACAGCATTTTTCGATGGGCCTCGATTTGGTCATATGACAGCAAACATAACTGAGTCACTGAATACTTGGATGAGTGAAGCTTCTGGTCTCCCAGTCATTCAGTTGATGGAGTCTATACGACGGCTGCTCATGACTTGGTATAATGAGAGGCGTGAAATAAGCAGGCAGTGGTCTAGTTTACTTGTTCCATCAGCAGAGAGAAGAGTTGCAGAATCTGTAGAAAATGCTAGCAATTATCAAGTTTTTCGAGCAGATGAATCTAAATTTCAAGTTGTATCTCCTGATGGAATGAGCAATATGGTGGATATCCGAAACCGTTGCTGTCAATGTCGGGGCTGGCAATTGTATGGGCTGCCCTGCACTCATGCGGTGGCAGCTCTCCTTTCTTGCAGGCAGAATGTTCATCGCTTCACCGAGCGTTGTTTTACTGTTGCAACATATCGAAAAGCATACTCACAAACCATACACCCAGTACCAGATAAAACCCTTTGGAGTAAATCATCGGAGAATGCGCAGGATGGTGGGATGCAAGTACAGACAATTATCAATCCCCCCAAATCTCTTCAGCTTCCAGGACGACCTCGAAAGAAGCGAACACGAGCTGAGGACCATGGAAGACCGAAGAGAGTTGTGCACTGCAGCCGGTGCAATCAGACTGGGCATTTCAGGACAACTTGCCCTACCACCATATAGAAGTACAATAGCTTGATGTCTCTAGGATTTTTTTGGTTCTTTGGTAGCAGTGATTTAGTAGCAGTGATTTCTTAGGGTGACAGTGGAGTTAGTTTTTGCACAGTTTCTGCAAAGATACTATCTGATTATGCTGATTTGTATAGTGTTCTAAACTAGAGGCCAATCCATACTTAGCGTTGCCACACATTTTTTATTGCAATAGCTCCATTACTTCTGGGCTCTTCGTGGTGATTTTTTTTTTTTTTAGGGTAACAATTTGAATGACAAGATAATGTGGCTGTTTGGGAGAACCTGTAACAGTTTGATGAGTTTTCACCACACATGCATTAAGAATTTAGTATGTTTAATATTGTAGCACAGGAACATATACGAGATGATTAATTTCGATATATATGACTCGCACAAATAGCATCCGAAGGAGGTGCGATTGAAGGGAAAGTTTTTACAGAGGTCTGATTGATGTTTACTACTACTTTGGACCTTCAAAAATTAAACAGATGATGTGCATATACCTACTGATTTCAGTTTTCATAAATATTTTTCACATAGAATTTTAATTTTGGCTCACTTGAATTGGGAAATTGCAAATTTTTATATCTAATCAACTACCAAAGCCTATAGATAAGAGTCCCCCATAATATTGTTGTTGTGATCCAAATCATCCATACTATTTTACATATAATTAGGGTTGCAGGCTTTGAACCATATTTATCCATTTTGTTCCATCTGTGGACCAAATCAAAATAGTTTTACATCACTTCACAATCAAACTAGAAAAATGGCGGGTGACATAATGGTAGCAAAATTCCACTGCTACTCGGATTCTTCAAATGCATCCAAGCAAAGTTAACCATGGTGACTTTAGTTACTGAATATCTACAGCCACTGCAAATCTTGATACTGCATAAACCTTAAATACAAGACACTCTTGTTTCATATCAAAATTTGTGGACGATTTGCTCGTTCATTAGCCAACTCTTCGAGTCTATGAACTATTCTGCCAGCTAGATTGTTAAATAACTTGGAACTTTCGCATTCAGGATCTGATACAACAATTGGATTGCCTTCATCTGAAGTCCTACGAATATTGGCTTCTAAAGGTATCTGCAGCAAAAAGGAAATGATAAGATCATAGAATTGAGTGTTGTGCAGATCAAATGCCAGTTTCTGAACACTCTGTACATTTCAACTTCAACGAAAAAAAGAGTGACATGAAATGACAAATTTCACAAAAGCGATGAACTGTCATTGGCAAGTTGATGGAACCACCTAACAACAAGGCAAAACATTGCATCCAGATATTTCCTAGTTGAATCGTGTCTCAAATTGTTGCGATTTAATAGTTTTTTAAGTATCAGTTATTCCAAAACTAAATGTAGTGGCTGAAAATTGGCAATTTAATCTGAAAAAACTTCATCTAGCTTCTGTATAACAGCAAGAAATATTCATTATTTAATGGAGGTACCTCTCCAAGGAACTCTATTGCCATCTCATCAGCAGTCCTACGTACACCCTCACTCCCAAAAATATATGATCTTTCACCACAATGCGGACATTTAAAGCAACTCATATTCTCGATGATTCCCAAAATCTGTCAAATTCAAAGTTAGCATGCAAATGCCTCAAAAATGTAATCATAAAAAATAAAAGATGCCATGAATCATGATCGATCCTGCTCCATTAACTTTCAAGGATCGAAAAGACATTTATGCATATGCCTGCAAGGCAATGCAATAGCAAAGATGAAGAATCACAATACATATTATGCTGCTGGTCCATGACACTTCTACTTTCATTTTAAGCTATATCAATAATTTGCCTAAGACAATTGTAATATAGCATACAACTACTTTAAGCTAAACCTACAAAAATAGATATGCAGTGGTCTTCCCATGAAATGTTCTATCCCATATCCAGTGTTAAGTGGTCTTACTTTATTCGAAGAAAAAGTTGGGAGTCCAATTAATGCTAACACAGAAGTTCTCCCTTTAAGGATGTCAATCTGTTTAAGGTTTTCATGTTTTACCAAACATGGCAGTCCATTGTAAAAAGAGGTCGATCATTGATTACAAAAGGGCACATTGGTGATTTATCAGATTTATCCCCACTCCTCTCCTCTTTGTTTTCTCCGATAACAAAGATCAAAACTAAAAGGACAGAGTCTGTCCAGCAGACCTCCATCCGCCTCTTTGAATTGGACGTCTTAAAATTAGGGAAGAGGCGGAGAGAGAAAGCATCTACCGCTCAAAAGAATCGTATTTATCTGGCTCTCTTTGCTCTGAAGGTTGTATCTTCAACCTCAGCACTACCAGTTGAGTACACAGAAGAAAAAGCATTGTCCCAACCCAGTATTTTCCTCCTCTCTCTAGCAAAGCCACCATATTCCAACCTTTGTGCTGATGGTGGTAAGAAATGCTTTCTCCATAAGTCTGACTAAATATAGTGCCAGACTCCTTGTGTGCCTTCTACTAGAGAAGCACAATACAGGAACGTCTTTTTTTTTTTCTGTTGTGGGGTTGTGGTGGGAAAGATCTTTTGACCAAAATTTTCGTATTGGACCTCATTATCACCTAAGATGATAGCTGATATTTGGAACATCATGATTTCAAAGCATGTTTCATAGTAGCTTCCAAGACCACGATGACATCCTTCGCTTTTGATTGTCAGCACTAATAAGGACACTAAAAAATAAGGACTAAATTGCACCCTTTCCCATGTCAACTAGCATTTATGATTTCAGAAAAATTTGCCAACCTCCATACAACACGATAAAAACATCAACATAAGTGTAAAAAGCTCATCCTTAACCATCATATAAAGACTTTCTGGTGACATTATTAGAAATGAACTTTGGACAAAAATCATACCGGAACTTCAACTTTACTGAACATGTTTGAACCTCTCCTAGCATCTATAAGAGCAACATCTTGAGGAGTTGATACGATCAATGCACCTGCGCATGGAAGCTATCATCAAGCCCAACCACTGTCACTGGCCAAAAGGCATTCTGTAAACTTGCATTCCAACATTGATGTCAACTTAAACATAGCCTAACGCATATAAAATGAAAGCATTCCATTTATGAATATTCAAACGAGATAAGGTTGGTAAAACTACTGGATGTTATTTTTTCTTGATGTTGTATTTCCTTGACCATCTCCACCATCTAATTTAAATAATGAAACCACTTCAAAAATTACAACTCTCAACTACATGTTGGAGAATATCTAACTCGTCAGTTTGTAGAGTTAATTTGTACAAAACTTGAGATACTATGATTTTTATAATTACAATACCTGACAGCTGGAGACGTTGTGAGATTGACAGCTGAGCATCACCGGTACCAGGTGGCATATCAACCACAAGAATGTCAAGATCACCCCAATCAACCCCTCTAGTCAACTTTTCAAGAGCACTCATAACCTTAACTACGACATAACATGTAAAAACAATCAATTGTTTGTGTCTACAATAATATTCACAATAAGCGATAATCAAGTGGCGAATACAAACCATAGGTCCCCTCCACACAATTGGGGCATCTCTGTCCACTAAAAATCCAATTGACATACACTTAACTCCATGGTTTTCAATTGGAATCATCTTCATATCTGGTTATACAATCCAAAAGATTGGATCATCTTAGATACGTAGCATGAAAAAAGAAAAGTTGTGGTAGACTACAAGTACAAAATGAAAAAACTGGCGCATGCAATTTTACAGCACTACATGAGTTCGACAATGCAAAATCAATGCCAACAATTTACTTGCTCAAGTTTAAGCAAGATGCAAAAGAAACAAACAACGGGCAATTAACGTAAAATAAAATGGGAAATTTTTCATGGCATCATTTAGACCTGAACCTTAAATTGAATTGAAAGATAGAAAGATTTCATTCTTCTAATTGATCAATTCTGACCCTATCCAGAGGATTCTGGCTGGCTAAAAATCTACAAGTAAATGTTCTGGCATAGTTTAGCATGAAAACTAGCAGTAGCTAAGCGGGTGGTCATATCACTTTATAAAAGCACTCAAGTACAAATTCGATAACAAAATTTATACAAGGAAACAGGCATATATCAATGCAATGAAAGAAGAAACCTTATATATGCACATGCAGACATACATGATGCAGCCCCAGTTTTTGATAGAGACCTTTATTAACTTCTGGCTTTCCGTGCACCTTCATCATGGTAGGAATAGACGGTCCATATATATCAGCATCAAGTAAACCAACTTTCTGGTGA
>JAVDBV010007935.1:0-10153 GCA_032619315.1 Piper longum
AACTTGAGATGTCTCCCAAATGTATATGAATATGTGTATAGCATGTTGACACAATTTTAGATTCCATCCCTTTACCTCAACATAAAATTCAAGTAGAAAATAATAATTTTCTACACGCAATTAGCTTGCTAAAATAATAGTTTTCTACAGGTGATTAGCTTGCTTCCCATCAACCACTTGTGGTTAATTAATTAGCATGTCATGTTTGTTAAATTATGGAGTATATATAAAAACAATTTGACATCCCCCAACCATCCTAACTCCATATTCATTTACCCTATAAGTAAAATTAAAAACCACTTGGATTAATGCTAGACATCTCTTTACTTCACATTCACCATCCCCCACCCATCCAACTAACTCTACATTCACTCACCACACTTGTAAAGTTGAGAGCCACTTGAATTAATAATGGACATCTTTTTACTTCACATTCATTCATCTAATGGTACGACATGAGATTAAGAGTTACCGAAATTCTTACCCGATGTTGAATGCCGCAATGTCCTCTAAGCCTTGTAAATATATAACCATTAAATGATAAATATTTTTGAAACTATAGTTCTAACATTTTGGACGTTGGTGGTAGGGTGACAATAAATTGCTTATCAATTTTTTTGTTCTTTAAGAAAGAGCACAATATTAATATCATTTTTTTTCTTTAAGAAAGAACATAATATTATTTGTTCTGTATGCATTTTATGACGTTTTGTTTTCTGATGGTCCAAAGATGAAATTAAAACTGTGAATAACAATGATACATGATGAAATGTTGTGACTTTTTATTTTCATTTTCTTAGCACGGCTGCTTTGATCTCTAAATAACTCCCCCTTTTTCACCGCAAACAACTTGGTAACCTTTGAAAAAAAATACAAATAGGTAGATTGAAATTGTTATTATTGAATTAATTATGTTTTTCAGTAAATTACTTAATTATACTGAGGATTAAGTATTGTTAAATTGATATCAATTACTTTTTTATTTATATTTGTGATACTTAATATTATAGATATACATTGGATATAAAAATATATATAAACAATGGACTAATTCTCGTCTGATTTTTAATGAATTAATCATATTCAATGACTCTTTTTACAAATCGATTCAAAGACGGATCTCGATTTTTGCAACCATGGTAAAATTGGTTATGGTAAGCGCATGGATTGGTTAAATATAAAGTCCATTGTTGAACAAGTGAAGCATTGTAACTAAGGCCTTTCAACGATAGATGTTGGATTTTGTTTGAATTGAGAAAAGCTCTATTTGATGCTCAACTCAAAGTATTAAGACACATCTAGGCTTGAGGTTGCTAGACACGTATCCGCTCATCTAAAAGCTTGATATTTTATATAAAAATAAAAGTTTAGCTCATATTCATATTAGATTTCCTTCCGATATTTAATTGAAGTTACAAAATATCATGACATTAATAATATTTTTTATTAAGAATAGGCAAGACTACATTATTCATGTGAATAATTATGACAATTCGAGATATATTAGTTTCAAAATAATATTTTAGTATAAATTTAAAAAAAATGGTAAAATTAAATCAAGCTAACTCATACTTGACTTGAATTTGAATTAAACGAATTAGCCCCTTCCCACGTATAAGGGCCGTCTTTTTGATTCATGGCAAAGAGGACAAAAAGAGGTGAGAGAGATTGGAGGAATTATTCTGCCTTATTGGTGGAGGACTTAGTTATTACTGGGCTCATGAAAAAAAAATTCCATTAATACCTATTGTTGGCTCAGTTTGAACAGCCCTCGGTTTGAGAAATAAACCAAGCCTGGCCCAGTCTCAGGCCCATTAACTTTTTGGGCTATTTTTGGATTTTTGGGCTATGTCATCGTCAGAACGGATCACCCGGTTTCCCGCCATTGCTATATCTGGCGGTCCCCAACCCTGATCCTACCCAAGCTTCTCAAGAAGCACGGCCACGGTGGTGAGCTCTTGGGCTCTGGGGGACGCAAGTGTGTTGGTTTCACCGAGTTTGGTTAGCCTCCTTTTTCACTCAGTTATTGAGCTATCTTTTTTTGCAATTTCAGTTTTCTTTTTTTTTGCTGTCCGTTACAATTTGCTCCTGTTTTTTTGTGACGGAGATTTTGTATTTGCTTGTTTATAGAATGCCGTATTTTGTTACTTCATCTTGGATGCAAAGACTCTCTTCTTATTATATTGAATGCAGATATCGGCGTGGAGGCAAGCGACTGTGTTAAAAATTTTCTTGGTACGGTTTATTTATTTTTTTTCTCTTGATGATGGTGTGGTTTATCCTAGTTTTATGGTGACTTAACTTTACTTTGAACCATATTTTTAAGGTGCTAAATTCTGATTGTTATTGGGGTTTTACCCATTTTTCACAAAATGGGGGTGGAAGCATGCTTGCACTTGATGCAAATATGCTCTGGCTGTTTCAGAAAAGACCGGGGTTCGAACTAGTGACTAGCAGACTTCTTTCGAGTGATGCCTAGTTGTGAAGTGAAATGTTAGATTTTAATTCTCTAGGTAAATTATAATTGTGGTGTATACATGGTGAGTAAGAATCTAGGACGGGGCAATTTAAGTGTGGCATTTTTCGTCCTTACTTGAACTTGGGCTTTATTGCTTCAACCTTTCTTTCGAGGACTTTTGGCATATCTGTTTGATGATTTTCTGAATATTTTGAATACAAGAGTGATAAAGGTATAAAATTAAATAGTTTTTTTTTAATTATTTATTTTTTTCTTGTCATCCTAAAAAATTGATATGCTCCAGATTTCCTGTCTGCCCATATTTCAGTTTTATTTCCTTGTTATCATGTGTTTTGTTCTCGGATTCACAGTGAGCAAGCTAGAAGAGGTTGATGCTGAAAATAATTGCCGCGTAAATGCAATTGACTTGAACCAATTTTTTGGTGAAAATGGAAAAATTTATGGCTAGAAAGATCTAAAGGTTGTTTTTTGCCTAGAGTTTTGACGTGCATAATTCTTATGTAAAATACATGTGTCCTTCATTTAAACTAGCATGGGTCAGTGTAACTTGCTGGATTTTCCTTAGATGTATTGGAGGGTATTTGTGCGTGTCACCTGATGGTAGTGAAAGTGAAACTTTGTTTAGTACTTTTTTCTAAACTGAAATAAAAACATTATTAAGTAATTATGCTAAAATATAATGATCAGAACAGGAAGAAAGATCATCTGTTTTATATAAGTGAAATGTCTTACTCTATTACTATTTAACATGCACCTGTGATGTTAATTATGTAGTCTAATCTCTTGTGAGAATCCGAGGCAGTAAACCTGCCATCTTGACTTATGAAGTTAAAGAAATTACAGATATAGCAGTATGTTTTAAGATGGATGGGGTTTGTATTTATGACTAGAACCAGATTTTCAGCTCATTTGTAGCTGAAATAAGCGAAATGAGAACTTGCAGAAAACCATCTAGGCTCATGCAATGACCATTTTCTTGCCAGTCACAGTTTCTTTGTCATGGGATTAGAACTCTACTGTTTTGAACTCTATTTTTTGGGCATTGCAACTGCAAAACTGACAGTTGACTTGATTGTCACAGATAAATATCTGGTTGAATAGCAGATCCTTTCATGCATACCCTGATACTTCGTTCAGTAAATCATTTAAAGTAAGTACCTTTCATATATTTTACTTGTAAAGAGAAATGCATTACAAACCTTTTGACTGTTATGGTTACTTGTTAGATTAACTTGTAGAAGATTGACTTGATTATTTTTATTTATATTTTATTTAATGTTTTTCCTTGTTGAAGGAAAGTGGCTTGGTATTGAATGCAAACTTCTTTTTTATCTGTTTTACTTTATGTTTATGTGTTGTGTCATTGACTAGAGCAGTTCTAGGACATGTTTATTGATTTGTTTAAATCAAATTTATCTCTTTTGTAGGGAAAAATGGGTATTACGGATCTGAATTCAGTTTTTCAGGTGTGTAGAAAGGATACAAGATTTGCACATAGAGCCATACTGGGCATTTATTTGGTATTTATACTTTTGCTTTTGTAGGTAATGTTTGGTGAATGTCACGTTCTCAAGAAAGATGAATTTTTAGACACATTTTCCTCTGATTATAGCTATGTAAGGTATGTTGCAGTGTTTATGATTTGATGATTTTCTGATCATGTGTTATAATATCTTTAGTAATTCTCAGCCTTGTTATGCATGTGTATATTCAGAAGTATTGTTTCTGGTGGGACTGTGGTTGATTCTAAAGTAGTTGAGAAACAGGAGACTTCGCCAAAAGAAGAGGCTGATGAATCTTTTATAGAGGTAGTTTTGATTAACTCAAACCACATTTTGTTTTGTGATCATGGCATTGATGACTTTAGATATTTTGCTTTCTATGTTGTTTTTAATGGTGGAAATTTAAAGCAAACTTGATAGAAGTTCAGGCCGTTTATTATGCTTTTGCCTGAAACTTGCCACAGTTGGTCCTTACATACTAAAATTTTAAAGAAATTGTTTTCTCATCGCTGTTGTTTTTGTAGCTGCTGCTAATATGTGATATATGCAACTCTTAATCTTTTGATATAGGTTGTATAAAGGATAGTCTCCCTTCCTTACTACAGTTGAGAAAGTCCGAAGCAATTAATCTTCTAGAAGCTGAATTTTATTGTTGTCATATTCATGTTGGGTTACCATGTAACTGGAATTGTGTCCTTTCTCTTCAATCTGTAATATAACACAATATGCCTTTTAACTCATTCAAATTAATTCTTCCTATCTTGATGCAAGTAAATTTTTTGGCATCTCTATTCTTTTTTCTAGCCGCTACATATAGTTTCCATCCTTGCTTGGATCCAAAATTTACATGTAATTCCTTATCATCAAGATCTGATCAGTCAGCTTCTTTTTGTTTTTTCCATAATCATCTCTGACTCCAGAATAGTTTGGGTTGGGGTAATTGCAAACCATATTGATATTTAGCTGAAATGAATTTATAATCATACAAGTTACCTGTGAGGTCATAGTAATCACCCTCTACGTTTTCTTTGGAGCTCACAATGCAGTAAGTTGATTTCTTCAAAGCAATGTCTAAATTACTTCCTTCAATAACCCATTCTAGTTATATATAATAATCCCTTTTGAAGGACATCTTGATTGAACTTAGGAATCAAATCTTCATTCTCTTACCATAAAAACAGCTCTTTATGTATCCTATCATGCTCCTGCTAATATTAAGACCTTCATATGTCAAGACATTTTTTGTGTGTAATTAGGTATTCTCCCTTTTGGTTGTATCTACCAAAATCAGATGTTTATTTTAGGGGAAACCTTCCCCAAAGAGCAAGAATTATGGTATCTGAATTGCTGTTAACTTTTTCCTTTTGAATGTGTTTTTTATGAAGTTAAGATCAGAGTGTCAATGTGTTGTAATTTCTCAAATCATGAGCTAAAAGAAATAAAAAATTTCCAGCAGCATTAATTGATAGTAATAAATAGGACAATGAATTCATCGCTTAAATACACAAAAGTAACGAATAAGAAATTCAGTGATTATCTCTCATACTGTATTTATTTTGGCAAAGTTTAATCTGCACCATAATGTGTCCTGTTACTCATTTTGTTTCTTTATTTACTGAATGAATTGGCCTGCTTGTATTAGTTGTGGATTTGGTGCAATTTTGTGTTCCAACTATCTATGATTCATGTAAAAATAGGCCCATCCTACTCTTTTTTGTATTGAAATATATTCTTCTTTACAACATCAAGTAATTCGGATGAACCCGAGCACAGCACCTGTTGGCCAACTGTATAATCGTTTAGTTCCACTTATACTGCTTCTTGTGGATGGTAGCATCTTCCACCCTCTCAAAAGTTTTTTTTTCCCATTTCAAATACTGAATCTTGGAAATTTGGCTCAACGTTACAGGTGGAAGCTCAATTGACATCTCTGATTCCAGTTGGGATATCTATTTTGTAGTTGAGAAGACAACTGTCCGGTGTGGAGATGCTGATTTACTTTACGTGGCTTTGCCACTCTCTATCGCTTCTCGCTACCCATTGAGCACATGCCTCCGAATTAGTCAGGTTCACTCTCTCTTATATAAGGCAGTCCTCTTTTTCAATCCATCTAATAATTAATTTGAATGATTCCGTTTATATATTATAGTTACAATGCGTGGGCTCTACTGTAATAACTCTTGTTTTACCAGTCTCAAGCTCTAGATAAAGAGGCTGATTTTGGGAAAGGCATCCAGGGATCAAAACTTTGTTGTCCTTCATCCTCACATAGACACTAGACCCCCCCAATTTTTTGTGATTTGGTGGAAGAAGTTCCAATTACACATCTTTGATGTGCAAGTATTTTATGCTTTTAGATTTGGTTCGCCAAAAAACTTAAACAGCTGGCTTGGGTTCAAAAATTAATATTTGCTTAACTTTTGAATGTCAAACTGAATATAAACCTACAAAATATTGTCTAATTAGGTCCTTCCTGCAAATTGTGGGGGTATTAATTGAACAGGGCTCATCCTGGCTATGTTGATATGACCATTAAAGTAAGCACCACCCTGATGACATGTGACCATGTGTCGAGTCGTATGCAAAGCTAATCTTATTGATTTAGTATAGTCTTTGAATGAGTGTCCCTATCTACATTTGTGGTTTTAATAAGTGGTTAGTAAGTGGAGCTTTCTCAAAATATGTGACCTTTTATATCGGCATTTTAGAGAGTAAGGAAAGAGCTTCTAAATCGGGTTCTCATTGATATATTGCATTCTGTTGCATTGCCACAAGATGTGAAGTTCGTGCCTGAGACAGTTACACAAGTGAAGCTTCTAGGATCATGTTTAGCTTCTTCCTGGAGTCTCTTAATCATTTTTTGCTTCAAATATTTTTTTTTTATTGTTTGTTGCTTCTGATTCATTAAACTCGATTCCCTAAGGCAACTTCAAATTTTCTTAGCTGAAGAAGGCATTATCTTGTTAGTCTTTAGGTCTGTATTGAACTTGGACTAACGTCATCATTTCTGTGCATAAATGTTTAATTCATGATGTCAAAATGATAAACTGCCCGGTGCATTTTTTTCCCTGGTGAACTTGGTGGCTTATAACTACAGAAGTATTTATATGTTCTTCATAAATTGTTTTTTTTAATAAATAAATAAGCTTGTGCAATTGCAGATGTTGTTGTTACCACCTTATCAAGGCAAAGGCCATGGACGTCACCTGTTGGAAGCCATCAATAAGATTGCAATATCAGAAGACGTTTTTGACGTGACCTTTGAAGAACCATCTGAATATCTTCAGAAATTTAGAGGTTGTATTGACTGTGCTCGCCTTCAAACCGTTGGCCACGTCAAAGATGCTGTTATCAAGATTGCATCTAAGTTAAAAGAATGGAACTTGGCAAAGAAGGCTTCCCAATTCCACTCAAATCCACCTGCAAATATAATTGAGAAAGTACGAGCAGAACTTAAAATCAACAAGAAGCAATTTCTTTGGTGTTGGGAGATTCTACTCTACCTTAACCTAGAACCCAAGGATCAAAAGATTTTGGAGAATTTCAAAGCTTCTGTTTCGGCACGTCTTCGGGCAGAGATCATAGAAAAAGATGGCAAAACAGGTGGAAAATCTTTTGTTGATGTCCCAGGCGAGTTCAATTCAGCAATGGCATTTGTTGTTTTCAAAGTTGGGACCAATGTAGATGCCAACAGTATCAATAAATCGATAAATAATGAAAAAGAGGAGCAAATTAATCAGCTGGTGGATAAAAGGTTGGAGGAGGTTACAGACATTGCAAAAAAGTTGCAGTGCATTGTTTGAAACTGAGGAAAACTGCAGTATTTTATGCATCTCATCTTATGTAGGCAATTAAGGATTAACCGTTGAACATGTTAGTTTAGTTAGGTAAGATAATTATATAGGTATATTGTTGTCAGGATTTTCATATTACTTTTTTTAATTAATGAGATTGAACTGATTCGATCACCTTATCAAGCAAAAATAGAGCTATTTTTTATACATAATTAAGCAATCAAGAACAGTCACATGTTTAAAAAATATCACTAAACATGAAACAAAATAAACACAAACCTACTTAAAAGCTGGAGAAAATTTCTGTTTTGTAAAGTATAAAGATAAAACTGTGTGGGCATCAAAGTGCCTCTCATTCAGATGGACAAATAAAATTAATTTTGCACAAATTTTGGGTAAACGTTACTTGAATCAGTGTCGACAGGAAACCTTCTTGGGCATCATTGGTCTCCTCTAATTGCTTAACTGATGAAAGATAAAAGAAAATAATTAAAAAAGAAAAGGAAGATATATAAGAAGTTAAAATGCGAAAGATGAAAACTTGATCAATCCCATTCTATATAAATGGGAAAAGGGGGATAAAAATCATTGCAATTTACAAGTCGAAGCTGCCTATTACCCTTTGAAATAACTTGCAAGAAGCAAAATTCAGTCTTAAGAACATCTTATTTAAAATATATATTGGAATAAGATCACTACCATATTTTAAATGGATATTGAATATGGATCAAATAATTGAAATGCATGCCCAACTTCAGATTTTTGACTTCCATGATTTTAGCTTTGATATAAATAACAGAATGGAATCCAAGTGCCAGAAAGCTGCCGTTTTTTGATAAGGATAAAGATCCTCAAATTTACTTTTTCGACAAAAATTAAACAACAAAGTATTTCCCCCAAAGATTTGAACAACAAAGCTGGTGTTGACATAAATAACTAAGTTACAGTTGCAAAAGCTATCTTCTAGTCTGCATAAATGATAAATTTAATGGAGCAATGGCTCATTCCCTTTTCAGAAGTACTCATCCTTCTGTTATTGCCCACTTAGAATAGAATGCTCGTTGACTTCAATTCCGTTGGCATTTACTTTTTCTTCCCTCCAAATTGCTTCAACTTCATCAGTTCTGAACCTCTGCGTGAAGGTAGATTCCTCCAAAGGAGTTGTAACCCCATTGACATATGCAAGAAGGCCGGTATAAGCTATCATAGCACCGTTGTCAACACAATACCTGTCATCTGTAGCAAACAGTTGCCCACCTCTCTCTTCACACATTGTCCTCATCATCTCTTGCAACCTCTCGTTACAACCTACACCTCCAACTATGAGGACATCCTTCTTATCGCAATGTGCCATTGCCCGCTCTGTGATCTCCACAAGCATAGCAAATAGGGTTTCCTGAAAAAAAGAAAACAACAAGAAAAATATCACCATATAGATTCAACACAGTAGCTAATCAAGGTATTTGGACGTTACACCACTCAAAGGAAAGAACGATAGGATACATCTCTGGCAATGCCCCTTGTATGCACCCCTAGGAAACCTATATATTAAACCGTGCCATTTAAAACATGCACTAGGATGAAAATACTACTTTTGTACATCCTATAAAAGAAAATAACCATAGGATACATTTTTAGAAACACCCCTTATATGCACCTAGACGCCTCTCCATTAAACTGTGCCACTTAAGACAAGCACAAGGATGAAAACATTACTACTTTCACAGATCTTACTCAAATCTATTTGACGCAACTACAAAAGGCAAATGTTTGACAGGTAAATATCCTTACATGATTTCAAACCTCATCTTTTATCCAGGCCAGTAATGCACTAGCATTCAAGTCATTAGGAAGATAAAACCCACCATGTCATCTACTCGTTTATGGACAAAATTAGGCAGTGAAAATAATGCGAATTACTCATTTAAACTAGAATTGAACAATGAGAACTACCCAGTTTGTAAAAAAGAACATCATAATACAATTGTGTAACCTTTATCTTGAAACAGAAACATTCCTCAAATGTGAAAGGCAGAGGATGGAATGACAATAATTTCTGATCCAGACATTATACAAATGACCCAAACATTGCACACCTATTTCCCACACATGACAATCCCAAGTAATAAACTCATTTCTCTTCTTAAATAGAAATTATAAATCATAGAAACAAATTCAGGCAGACCTGCAAAGAGTAGCAAAGATCCGCAGCCGTGCAGTCATTGTTCTTAAGCTTCTCTTCAGCAGTTGCTTCGATAAAACTCAAAATGCCACTAAACGAAACATCCATCCCTTTCACAGCATAAGGAAGGTCAATAAATTTCTCCCCTTTCTTTGCTAGCTAAACACACCACAAAGAAATAAATAAATAAATAAAA
>JAVDBV010007936.1:0-15574 GCA_032619315.1 Piper longum
GAATCAGACGGAATCGGCCGATTCCGAGGCCAATTCGGGGCCGACCGATTCGGCCCCAAAATCGGATTGGCACACGGCCGATCCAATTTAAATCGGCCGATTCCGCACGGAATCGACCGATTTGTGCATCTATAAGTGCCTGTGGAGCAGCCGGAGGGCTGTCGGGAGAGAGTCGTGACAGAGGGGTAAGACTGGTGGACGGAGGCGGCGGAAACTTGCCCGCGAGAGTCACAGTCATCGGTAAGACAGCAAAAGCGGCCAGAAAAGTGACACTATCGACCGTGGCCAGCACGTACACCTGAGTACACACCATCTTTTTCTGAAACGGAGCGATGCGAAAATAGATATTTTGAATATGAGAAGACGTGCAACGTCGCATCTTGCAGGCTTTCCTCTTCCAAGCTCTACCATACAAATTTCATAACGCCAGCTGCTGTCACTTGAAATTGAAATGCCGCAGCTTACAAGTCCAAACACGCACACGAACACAAGTGCCCCATCTGTGGAGCAATCTGGTCTAGATGACTGTCCCATCTCATGGGATACTGTGCAAGCAAGTGAGACATCGATTTAACGAGTAACAATCCAGAGACAAGTGGGAGACTGAATGAGAACATGGTCGCATGAAGATGAAGCTGCTGACCATATCATCAATCAATTTGGCACAGGAAAAAAGACAGCGAAAGCTGCTTTGCTCACGAGTGAGGTAGGAGCGGCCCAACTGGTCATGTAACAATGACTACTTACAAGAAATGCCCGAGAAAATTAAACACGCTCCAAATCCCAACAAAAATTCATAACCATTTTGAGAAGACAATGGTTTTGTTTTTGAAATCGAGCGCGGGGCGGGGCGCCAATACCTGAACCACACTTGTTCAATTTTTAGCTTTTTAATCGTTGTATTGTTCAAAGGTAGTAATTTTTTATATAATTTTTCTATCGTTCTTCGTCTCTCCCTCTTTTGGTAATTTGTTTTCTCCTTATTTTGGTGGTTTTTGAAGATCTTGTGCAATCAAAATTAATTTGATGGAGTCTTCGTTGTTATGTGACTAAATGAGTATAATTTCCTATTTACTACAACTCGTTCGCTAAAGAAAAAAATTTATTATATCTTAAATACAAATTGCTAGCAGAAGACCCTTCTATAAAAGGTGGTAATTTTGCATTGAAGGCGACGCTGATTCAAGTTTTCTTCGTCAATTTGTATATTTTCTTGTGGCTTCATTTTCTCAAATGTGCAATTTCCACTAATTCCTCTAATATTTTTCCATCAAAACTTAATTTATACTTCCACTACATTACATCTTCGGCTATATGACATAGAACCCAACCCATTAACAATAATTACAAATTTTGCAGCACCAAACAGCTAGATATGACTACAACCCGGCCCCCTGCCCCTGCAAGTAAATTTACGTAGCAACCTCAATAACATATAACAGACATACAGTCTAATTAGTAAACAACCATCAAGTGCCTCCATACCAGCAGCTTCACACACTCTTAGACAACAGATCCTTCGAGCTTCAAGTTCATTAGCTGATTTACTTCCGCAGAGAACTCCATGGTAAGCTCGTTTAAATCATTGCAGAATCCACTTCATAGCTGCAAAAGCTTTTTCCTGGTCACTTCCTCTTTGTTGGTAGTAAAACAACTGATCCTCTCCAATCTTTGAAGTGGTTGCCTCATTTTAGTTTCTAACATGTTGTTCAGTAAACAATTAAAACAATGTTAGTAGGACATCAGGCAATCACGACATACTGGAAGAAGTTATTTTTTCAATTCAACATTATCATTCCTTTCATCGTCTATTCTTCACTAATATTAGTCACAGACTCACCATGATATAACTTATAAGCATATTCCCAAATTCGTCCTATGTATAAACAGAAGGGTTAAAAAAGATGACTTGCTCGATGGGCACTTCTTTAGCAACTATGACAGTGCAAATATATTTATTTTTTGGTATCACCCACATCCACCAATGCCAAAATTTAAAAAATGCAAGTAGAAAAACGAACAATGGAATCCATAGGACATCAACGTATAACAGACGACAAATTTTAACAAGAGTTAACGACTGTAGGTCTAAACCAAGTAGCCCAAAAATTAACCAATGTAAACGCAAACCATGAATGACAAAACCAGTAAGAAATGTATTTGATCCTAAATGTCACCACTAAGCATTGAGTCACTTAGAGAAAAATTTCTTGATATCTCTGCTAATGGTTGTACCTGAACTAGACCACTATGGCAGTTTTTAGATTTCCCAGTAGAGATGGCCTTCAAAACAATACTGCTTCTTGAATTTTTATCCAAATGTATCATTTTGGCTCCCGTATCAACCTGCTGGTAGTTGTTTGTAAGCGCGACAGTATAGAACTCACCAACAGTGTCATCGCCTTCCAAAATCACACTAGAATACTACCATATGATAGCTGGGCCTGTGTCCATGATATATTCGACCCAGGTCTACATCATTTGCCCTATTTGTCACAAAATTATAGATCGCAACCTTTCCTTCCTCGTCCCCTGCATACCAATCTTGCACAGTTCAATTTTAAATTTTATCCCCTTCAGCACAGAACAACTCAACCGCAGCATGGAGCTAGTTATGGTTATAAGATGGTGCAGTACATAATTCCAGGCGCCCACATGACTGTTATCTGCAACTATAAAAGTCCGTTCAAGTTGGCCAGTCTCTTGAGCGTTTATCCCGAAATAAGTTGATATGTCCATCGGGCGCATCGACCATTTTGGTATATTGCAAAATGACCCCGTCACTGAACACCACAAGGTTCACGGCTGCATAAAGGCTATCCTCTGGTGACGCAGCATTGCCTAAATATCCTCTGGTTCACGGATACTTCGGGATTGCTTCAGAGATAGAACAAAAAAATCACTCTTGCAGCTTCCAAAGTTTCATGGCAGGTGGTAGCAAATGGAAACACTATCAAACACCTGCCATGAAACTTTGGAAGCTGCAAGAGTGATTTTTTGCAGTGTTTGACAGTGTCAACGGCAACATTAACCAACCTGTTCTGTTCATTCAAGAGAATGCCCAAGCGATTGAAGTTTTCAATGAGTTTAGGATCAGCTTGATCCATGCTGTTCAACTTGGGCTTCTATTTGGGTTTTGAATAGTAACAGATGTCTTGGAAATCAATGGGAAGATGGTGATCATCTGCCCAGGCAGTATCTTTCATCTTCAAAAATCGTTTGAAGGCCTTCAAGGGGAACTGAAGCATCCAATCTGGTTCATTTTTGCAGGCTGAGATAATACGAATTGTATCCTCTGACAGGTCCTTCGGGATAGAGATGGACTCCACATCAGATGTGAACTCCTACCTGCAATCTTGTTAGAGGAATTTCCGAACAGGTTCCTCCTCCTCAGAAGTAGCTGGGATAGCAGTTTCAGCATCACAACGAACCACAAACTTAGGCACATGAGATGGAACATGTGCACTTCGTGGCAGCTAAGGAGTTTTACGGCTTTTCCATCAGCAGTTGAATATCATTGCCATTACAGAAGCCATGGCAGTCCATTTAAAACAAGTAGAACCCCTTCCAACAAGAAATAACAAAGAAGCAAACCGATAACACTCCTTCAAACACGTGAATAAAAATAAAATAACAAAATCAAGTGAACATATTTCAAGGGTTATTGCTTGGAATCATCCTAGATTCCAAAAACAAAACAGGAAGAAAATTTGTTTCCAACATAATCTCCTCAGAACAAACTTACAACAAGAAAACAAAATTCAACTTGGCCTTGCAAACCGTTGTAAGAAAATAATTCATCCATCAATCAGGGCATCGATAAAAAGTTGTTTTTATCGATAACATTCTACCCAGATCCACCACAGATTAACAACACCAAAACTACAACTTTCTAATTGTCCTAAACAGAGGATTCATGTTTCAATCAGTATAAGGCAGTTTCCAATTAGGTCGATCCTCACTTTACTTCTAAGTAATTTGGTGTAGGTGTTCGTTGATGATAACAGAAATTATACATTACACCTCGTTCGGTTACGGTTGGTCAATGGCACCTGCTATTATCATTTATATGTTTAAATTTTTTTACCACAAGTGAGCCATTGACCATTCTTATACACAAAATTATAAAAAGATCAAATTTTTAATAATTTAATCATACATAATGGAGTTGCTAAAACTTTTTGATAGGTATCTTATACTTATATTAATTTTTTTCTGGTTAAAGAACCTCTTTTAAATTGTTTTGGAACAATTATAAGATTTTATGGAATAAACACGTGGTTATGTTTCTAAGCAACATATTATTAAATGGTACTCTCCATCATGGAGTCAAATTAATATGTTCTAAGTTTGTCATACCATAATTAAGTTTTCACAATTTTAACATTGGTTAAATATTTAATACATGGTCAAATTTTTGCATCCTAAATTCAATAATATTAAGTTGGTTAAAAATTACATATTTCGAGAGTACTTTCTTATTCACAAAATACAAAATGCTCTAACCATCCAAATTACTGCTGTAATCTAATATTAAAAATTAGGAAATGAGTAAATAAATAATCTAATTGCTTAAGTAAATTCATCGAATTGATAATTTAACAATAAAAAATTTCAAGATTAATGTTGAGATATAAATGAGTTTTGTAATTATATATAAACTAAGTAAATATTTTTTTATTAAATTAGTAAATCGGTTATAATAGAACTTTCTACAATTACCAATTATATTTAAAGTCAATTCGGTAAAATTATCAAAATTTTCATTATTTTTCTTATACAATAAATAAGCTCTTCCACATTTTCATTCCCTTTAATTTGGAACAGACCTTCTAACCACATTTAGTTTTTTAAAATTTTCTGTTCTGACACTCTTCTAAGCCAAATTTTTGCTTTTACCAAGCTTCTTAGTCATAGGTAATTCAATCAAGGATATTATTAGTTTTGTATAAGAATAATGAATATCATTATGCATGCCTTGTAGAGTTAGTCGTTTTTCTGATCACGTCTAAATTACTTAGATGCCTCTATAGTATTAATTGGGATGCTCATAGGAGAGTAGGGTCGGTCATCAAGTGATTCAAGTTGACTTTTTCTTAGTTCAAATTTGACTTGTTTGACTTAGAGTTTGAGTCACACTAATAAATATTGTTACATATTTTATAATTCGTGCAATTGTACATATCAAATAAGTAATAAAATAATGAGTAGATATTATTTCCACTAGAAAATGTAGTTTATACCTTACTTCTATTCTAAGTGATGTATCTAATTAATTACTTAATGAAAAATGTAAAACAACCATGAACAAGTATAAAGAGCAACAAACATCGAAAGATCTACTCTAACTTGAGTAGAAATCGAGGCAAGGGCTTCAACTCAAAACATTAACTATCTAATATGTTAATTTAAAAATTTCATGAAAAAAACTAACGAAGTTCTTTCAATTAAATGATAGACTTAGGGTGTTTAATTCCACCTAATTAACATCCAATGTAGAGTTCTTACTTTGACCAAATTACAATATAAATAAAGTTGATATCCAAGGAAAAGAAGGTAATTGTAACGGGTTGTCATTACATATTATAGCTTATCATTCTCACCCATTCTATATGTTTGTGCAAATAAGGCAAGAACGATGCATTACGGGTAACTCATATGCATGAATATCAACCCAAGAATCATAGGCTAGTCTAACCAATGGCATCACCAATTTCACTATGTCTAGGTAAAACAAAATCCCTTTATCATAATAATGTTAACTATACTTTTGAAGTATTAAGGATCGAATTGAAATAATCAACTCAACATCAATAGTAAAAAGATAGATAATAATAACAAAACTACATCACATACTAACTAAGTTCCATTGTTTATCCCAGATCAATACAAATTGCCATATGTAAAAATTAAGAAAAATTACTAAAAACAAAAAAATAACACAAGCAAAAAAAAGATAAAGGGATGATATAAATCTGGGTCAATGAAACTTGAGATGATATCTCTTCTCTTACTATATTCTCTTCCTTGTAGCTTGATTGCATAACTCATTCTCCTCAAACCATACAACCTCTCATTCTTTCACTCAAAAAAAAGTAAATAACTCAAGACTGAAAAATCTTAAAGAAAAATTGAGTAAGAAAAGGAGCTCCCCTTTACAAGTGAACAAGAGCGAATATTTATAACAAGTTCAAGGTAGGTGACCCTTTTGGAAAATTTTCAACATTTTCCATGAAGCTTTCTTGCAGCACATTTATTTGGGGGTGATCCCCATATTTTCATTATGCACACATAGAGCCACAGATAAACCTTATCGTTGAAAATTACAATAATTACTTAAAATCAGATTTGGGAATGCTAATATTTCATATTTTATTCATTTCATAAGAAATATTTATTTCTTAACTAAATCAACTACAAAAAATGGGGCAAATGGCTTAAAAATGTTCTCAAACTAATATGAAATAATAACTATATTTGAGAATTATTAATTACTCAAGTTGCTTTGAGCTCAAGCTAGCTTGATTAGTATTTACCAATATTTTTTTGCAGAATTCATACTAAAATTTAATTCATAATTAAAATATATTAACTTAGCATAATCATGCATAAAAGAAAATTTAATCACAAATACTTTTATTTTAAATTGCTAATATTCACTGATATTTTATAATTTAATTGAATTTGTATAAAGAAATCCCAATAAACATGGTCAACAATCTTATTCTTTATATAAAATGTTTATTTTCTTCCAAAGAAAATATTCGGAATTAAGATAAGAACTTTGAATTGAGTCGAATTAAATAAGTGCAAGTTTAGGCTTGGCTCATTTAATATCATGCCAAACTTCAAATCAAGCTTTTAAAGATGAGTACCGGACCAAATCAAGCTTAATCGAGCTTAGAAGAGCCTCATAGGAGAGACCTGTTTTTCTTCTTTTTTATTCTTTCGCTTATATTTGAAGATGATAAAAGATAGAACCCTTTTTTAACATAAGATTTATCTGGCTCTCTTGGTTAGCACAAAAGATATAAAAATTTATGAAATATATAAATTATAATTAGTGGCAAAAACATTGATATTTTACTAAAATGTTTTTCATTTTTAAAAAATTTTACGGTGAGATGCAACTAAGACTTTGACCATATAGTCCCATTAACATTTTATGTCCACAAAATTTCTTATTTACAACACAAGAAAAAGGGGAAATTTTTAATTTTATGAAAATATTTTATATCATAATAGATTCAAATTTGCATTATAGCTAACTCCTTGCAAATTATAATTGAACAAATTTTATACATTTTACATTTTTTTCATCTTAATCAAATGGAGCCTTAACTCTTAAAAATCATAAATTGCTTTTATTATTTAGAATTTGTTCATGAGTGTTGTTTCTCCTCTCATGATATACTTAGGAGGCTTGAAAGATAAGAAAATTTTTAGCCATGTTTGAACTAGTTGCACTGATCAATACGTGTTTGGCTGTACTTGTGTAGGCTTATTCAGTGAATGTCAAGGTTTTACTAAATACGTATTTTTAGTGGGCATAATTTGTAAATATCTAGACCATAATTTTTAAAAATTGAGACATGTAAGAGTATTTTTATTGGGAGTATTGGTACTTATACCACTTAATGATTAGGTACGATATTACTCATATAAGATGTGTCTTCTTATAAAATGATACCTTTTAGAAATATATGAATATTTTTATTTAAAATGAGAGTTACCTCTTATTTGCCAGTTTGCTATATAGTTATATTTTTGGACCAGTAACACACGTTAATGATGTTTCTTTTATATATATTTAGGTGAGGATTAAATATTGGATATGCCCGCTTGGGCGGAAGAGGAGTGACCTACCTTGCACACACACACGCACGCTCGCCAACTGAATGTTTGTTTTGGTTGTTTGATATTGTTGTGTTATTATGAAAATGAAATACTTATGATGAAGATTGTGATATCTAGAAATAGACAGTGATAACAGGATTTGAAATATATATTAGTATGCAGATTGAATGATAAAGGTAGAAAATGAATAGAATGAACAGGCGGGTCAAGACCCAAATATAGAGAATATTTTGATGTGGCTAAATTAAATATGTATGTGGAAAATATGGTGCACTAGGGGCATTTGAATTGATGTATTTATACATGTAGTTTTGATAGGTGGCCCTTAATTGCACTTGTAGGAGAGACTCTGTCTGTTTTATTTCATGAATTTACATTGATTTTTATCGCAATTATTTTTATATGTAAACTGGTTATTATGCCATTCATGTAGTAATATGTTAAGATTCGTGTATTCATCTATGCATATCGATTGATATATTCTATCTTGAGATGTCAAAAGTGGATCAACTCGAGATCTGTGAAATTTCGATTCAGTTCGCGAGAGAACTGGATTCGGGGTGCCACATGATCACTTAGATATGGTAGATGAACTCCTCTTAGCACAAACGATGAAGGAGACAATTTTGATGAAGTAAACTATATGTGAATGAAGCGTATATATATGTTATGAATGATACCTTTAGCTTTTTTAGAACGGAGTTTTTGTTGGGGTAGCTTAATAAAGTGGGGGAAAATGTTTTTTATATAATGTATCATTTATTATATATTAATACAAATATTTTTATTATTTTAATGGAATTAAATTTTATTTGGATATTTTTTATACTATTTGATTATATTATAGTATTAAAAATATTCAAATAGCATTTAAACCTAGGCAGGGCATCACGCATGTCACTGCCTAGTTTATATTAATTTTTCAATCCAACAAGTAAAAAGATATACATAATAAGTAAATATTTTTTATTTTAACATTTGAAATTGATAAATATGTGATTTATGTTACTTAAAACTATTAATTTAATTTAAAAAAGAAAAATTATATATCTTCAAAATCTTTTTTAACTTGACATGAGAAAATCGTGGAAGCTCTGGAATAAATCATAAAATCTATCAACGAGGAGTCATTCATGGAGTTTGAGTTGGTAATCATGGAATACTGAAGTCGGCCTAGGGAATTTTTGGAGTTAAAAACAAATTTTAAAATTATGATCTAGACACGTTTAAGATGCAATCAACACAAATATTGGCTACAAAATCTCCTGAAAAAATATTTGCCATTTAATTTTAGATGGCGTAATAAGATGAAAGCCCTTCCATCCTCATGGAAGATAAGGCATAGACAAATTCACCACCTACCAATTACATATGGGGCCGATTTTCAGAACCATGCTGGTCATACCTAACAACTGATTATACAGCCCATAAACCCATCTCGGAAATTAACGTCACCGATGATTTGCAAGAAATCCAAGATTGTTGACTCGCACACTTTCATGTTAACAGTCTAATCCTGCCAAAGCTTGGGTTCCATGATATTTGTAGATGAAAATTACATGCTTGAAAGTTACTTCACATTTACATGTTCATAGAAATTATGTTCTCTATGTTTGTACCCAAGAATCCACTCACAACTATGAGCTCAAAGGTTTATTGTTTTTTGATTTAGTATGGATTCTGTGGACTACAGTTACCGATAATGAATACTTAAATATTTTTTCTCTTACATGCGTTACTTAGTGGCGTCAGAATCTGTACGCCTTAGGTACACTTCATAATGCATCCATGCAACAGCTCTAAATGACCAAACTATTGCTCGCTCGGAGTTGTAACATGTATATAAATGCACGCCTTATATTAGGAGCTCTGCTCTTCCAAGTAGTTGTCCTCAACAAAGGGCAAAAGGATGCCGATCTCACATTAATTTGCATTGTAGGATATCAAGTAGAAACCAAATAAACATTTATCAAAGCTTATACTTTCTTGAATATTAATAGAATCCAAATTTATTCCATCTTCTTATAAGTTATGCGTTCATAATTGGGTCTTCTGGCATTATTAGCGGTAAAAAAAAAAAAAGAACGCTTAATATATTACGTACAATTCTATTTCCGAGTTCCTATATATACGTTCCTGCACACTGCAGCGGTCAAGTTGTATGTTAGGCAGAATTTGTATTGGAACGAAGACATAAAGGCCCCACTAACACATGCAAATTGCAGACGGGTGTTATCGTCATGTCCCCTAAATTGGTGAGGATGGAGGACTAGCAGAAGCCAAACTCTAATGGGTCCGGCGCCCATGGCGGGCTACTGTTTTCAGATGTTTTTGTCCACTTCATATCCTCGCCAAGCGCCTCTTGGCTTTACTTCTTGAGGCAATGCTTCCATTTTCACGCAGACGGATAAGAAAGCTGCAAGAATGCCAATGTTGCATGGAAGTGTACAGCCGCATATTAATCAAACTTGCATGAAGTCATGGACTAGCTATAGATTCGAATGTAAAAAAGCTGTTGCAATGGCTCCTATCTTTGTCTTCTTCTGCAACAACTGATTGCTATTAGCAGAGGTGCTCATGGCTGTACTGGGTCCTCCCTTGTTGGGGTAGAGAATATGTTCTGTTCAAAATTAAATTAAAACTGGAAGCATGATTCATAAAGTTCAAACAAGCAACAGTTATGGCAGGTTCAATCCAATGTAGTTCATATATGTATGCTCTTTAGAGTTACCGTGTTATGAACGAATTACACCTTACCACACAAATATAGGAAGTCGGTAAAACCAAAAATATTGGTGCATTTGAGTGGTCACTTTCGGAGAGGGATTGGGCGATTGGCTACTTCTAGCTTACACAGGCGTTCTAGAGGTAGCTGTTTTATGAATCAATAAAGGTTTGCTGTCACTCATTCTGCCATTCAAATCCCGAGCATCCAACTCCTACATTTCATTTTTTTTTTTTCATTACTTAAAGTCTAAAATCAAATAGTTACTCCGAGTCCCACAGAACCCAAGACGCTTCAATGATTATCTTTTAAGGTAATAGCAGAAAACAGGCGATTGCACTGGTTAAATTTTGAAAATTTCTTGTTGGGTTCTGTAGATGAACTAAAATTTGCATGTCTTACATCAACTAAACCTTGACGGAGGACAGAAATTGCCTGCCTTGAAGAAATTTGAAATTTTTGTTACTTTGCTTGGTTTTTCCATGGACTAGATATGAAAACAAGACTCGTTGTTTTCCATCGGTTACAATTACGGCGTACTACAAAGAATATCCAGGGTAAAATTTGCAGTTTTGTCCGCTAATGTTAGAAAGACAGCGAAGAAATTTTTTAGCTATGCCCTTTATATGCTCTCATGATATTTTAAAGAAAATACCAACCATCGTAAATGAAACTAGGCAAGATATTGCGTCATACACTTATACTAGATAAATTTCAATTTATAGATAATTTTTTATTAAATAATGAAATAAACTATAATAATTTAATATCTTAGATGTATTGGGTGATTGAGTTTAAAGATATATATCATATTTGAATTTAAAGATGAATTATAATTATTTTATTTTTTTCACAATATTAGATAGATTCCTATAAATAGGAAGTTAGAAGTTAAAGTTAGTAGAGTTCGAACCCACCCATGATCGTTAACTGTGAAAAATATTTTATTTTTTTGTTTTTAAAAAATTGAAGTTATAAAGATTTGAACTTATGACCTCTCTAAAAGGTAATTTTATTATAATTTTTAATTTTTTTATAGTTTAATTGACTGATTCTCCTACTTTCAATCTTATGTCAATATTAAGTTCTCATTTTATTAATAAGAATAAATACAGGTTACACTAATACGCACCTTATAAAAGCCACTTGAGGGATTGTGTAATTTATCCACTTAAACCAAAATTGAATTTGGCGTGCTGCCCAGTTATGTTTGCTTAAGTGGGAAATATGTAACACTTATAGTACATGATAATTCTTTCTCCGATCAACAACGCTTTATATAAAATATTGCATGGATTTGAAGCCCACTCAAAGCTTTGTAGTAGATTCTTAGATTATTGTGAAATAAGGAGATATTTTCACATCAAGCATATATAAAATATTGTGATACTAAATAATATAGAAGGTGGGTACGTGGGCCAAGAGAATTTGTAATTTTTGACGGTCACAGGCGCTCTAAATAGTTGTCGAAGCTATTTTCTTTGTGGTGAAATTGCCCTAAATTGTACAACACAGTTTTATCAGTGACATTTTCAATAGGCCTCGGGATGGGTTCGACTTGAATGAGAATAAAAAGAAGGTCGTTATCTGAAATCATATGCATTTATATCCGATCCAAATCTGAATATTATGTTTATATTTATTTCTGATGAGCCAACTTGTGATCCAATTAAAAAAATGGTATATCTCTTAGAATAATACAAATTTTAATGTAAAAGATAAAAAAGTAAGTGAATGTATGTAATATTTAACATTTTATCAATATAATTATGTGATTTTATCAATATAGATCAGATCAACCTAAACACATATCAAATCTGGCATTTTCGTAATCTATTAGAAAAATACGAAACTGCATTCAATATTCCGACCATATCTCATCCAATTCGAAAAGATTGAATTTATAGATATATTTGAATCCATACTTAAATAGGGCGTAAAATAAATATTTATGTCATACAAGGGGAATGAGAAATTAAGAGACCTACAAGGTTGACTCTTAAATCGCTTAAGGATGGACCCGAAAAAGATTTCCCGTCTCCAATGCGAGGGAACGAGCAGGTGAGTGAGCAGTATAGAAGAAGAACTATTCAGAGGCAAATTGGTTGCAGTACTTTGAGCATTCAATACCATGACGAGAGCGTGTGACCAAGTTATATAGGGTGAGTACAAGAAGTGCCTGCGACCGCATTTATCTACTTCTTTAATCAAGTTTTGTATAACGTCAATTCAACGAGCACATGAAATTGAAGAGCTGCTCGCTCCATTAATGGCTCTGTCTGACTGATCTCATCTTCAATGTATTTCTGGGGGCTTTGTCACATTTTAGTTGGTTTCCTCCTCCTATAAACTCTGTAAAAGAAAATCAAAATTGAAAATTAATAGGTGTAACCAAAGTAAGCAAACTATGTGTCTTAGTAATGGAACAGACCAGCATATATATATATATATATATATATATATAATATAGTATTTCAGTTTTATAAAAATCATTTTATATCTGGAACTCTTCTCAGGTAGGCCGTCGTCTACCTGTGGTAACCTTTAGCTTTTCATCGGTTTCTACTAGTTTTGATGAAACGATGAAAGTGATGATTTTGATGAAAAGATGGCGTCCAAACGGAGGTGGAGAGTAATTTAAAGCAAGCTTAGCACGTTGAAGCACCACATGACAAAGTCTCGTAGAAGTTTACCTAACAATACCAAACTGTTTGCTCTAGGATGTTGCCCACATGCTAGAACTTTTGGTCGGTCCTTCAATCTGGGCCCCTAAAACTTGGGATTTAAGCATCCAATCCAAAAAAATGAAACTTTTAGGCGCTGGTCACTAGAAAAAGAATGGAGTATTTTGACAAAGTAAGCCTCCGTGAGTTTAAACATCTTGCTAAGACGAACTTGAATGTGTCCAATCACAATTCAACTAAAAAGGTGTCTAGAAATATGATTTTTTCATCTCAAAACTTATAAACATGCAACAAGAATTTACATATTTTTTTTACTGACAGCATCGTGTCATCATCACTGAAAGCTTGGTGATGAGCCAGCGGCATCTTTTCCTTCTCTGATTGATTGATTTACACATCTAAGATTCAAATTTTTTTTGTGTGGAATGCACGTGTGACTTGTGAGCGAGTAGATGACGAGAGAGGTGAAGTAATTTGATTTTGGAGATTATAAAACACAAAAAGGTTGCTCAATAGACAACACTCTTCCTTCAAGTGTCAAGTCCTATCGTCATCCACCGCTGTTTAATTTTTTCATGTTGTTACGGTTTGCCATTCCCGAGAGCTCTGATGTAACAACCTAGCATGTTGTCTAGGTATGACACACTAGTAGCTACGGCTACCTAACTGCGTCCCCTCTCTGCTCTCTCTTCCTTTCTCTCCTACACGTTGTGTTGGTTTCTTTTTGTTCTTACTGTTGTTTTGGGAGGAAGAGGGAAGTAGGGTGTCTGGTCAGAACGGCGAGGATGAGATCAGAGGAGAGGAGGTCCAACATTGGTTCCATAGGCTGCATGGGTTCTGTTCTTCACTTGTTTGATTTTCATCAGTTTCAGTGCTTCAACCAGCAGAAAGAAGAACCAGCCAAAGATCCACTTATTGATCCCATCTCCACCAAAGGTAGATACTTGAATTTCGTGCATTGTTCACTTGGGTATTAGTTTGAAAGAGCTGTGATAAGTTGGTATCTGTTGTGGTGGTGTTGAATGGTAGGAATTGAAGCACCGAGAAACTGTCTAGAGGAAGAAGATAAGAGAGCGACGTCGACCATTGGAGATTCTTCATCTTCCTCGTCCTTTTCTTGTTCTAAAAGGCACGAAGACGACGATGCAGGAGTAAGTAGCAACACTCCAAAAAGACGACCTCTGTTTGTAGTTTTCCACACTTTCTCAGTCCCCCTGAAACAAATTGTTGCATATATGTCTTCTTCTTTCTTGTTCCAGTCCTACATCCAACTCCGCCCAGTAAAACCATCACCTTCGAGGCCTTGTCATCGACAAAGCTGCTCGGACGAAGATGCAGACAAGTCCTTACAATGTCTACCAATGGAGAACAGAGGAGGTGTTTCTTCACCAGGGTCCAAAACTCCCAACCTTGTTGCCAGGCTAATGGGTCTTGATTTAGTTCCAGAGGACATCTCTTCGGCCAATTCTTCACCAGTTTTCCGCAAGCCATCTTCAAGGTATCGGCAGATGATGGTGAACGGTGGTAGGAGGAGTTTGGAACGAGGAGTTAGGCATGTTTCCTATGATAGTGGCACACGGTCCATGCCGGACACCCCAAGAATATCCTCGGCCAGCAGGAAGTCTGATGTCGATGGCAGACACTCTTTTCAGCTCAACAAAGAGAACATTAGCGGGTCCGAATTTTGTTCTGCAGTACTCTCTAAACTGGCTGCTGCCTCGTCTTCTTCTCCAATCTCCTGCAAGAAGAGCAAAGGCAATTCCAAAATTTTGATTAACTCGTGCCATCATATTCTAGCCAAAGAAAACGTTGCCAAAGTAAACAATAGCAGGAAGTTTGGAGTTGATCTCACAAACATTAGAGGCAATGCAATCACGGACAAGATTGGCAAGCAGTTATTGGTACATAGTAATAATTCATGCAGCCTGCACGAGATGGAGGATCAGAGAGGAAGATGGAGCAAGCCACGGCCTTCCTCTCTGTCAAAGACCTCAAGATCATATCGTTACTATCGCTACAAGTGCAGTACTACGCACAGACCACATCAACACCCGCCATTACCACCAGCAACCAAGTGCAATAAAGGTGCCTACGAGCGTTTCACAAAGAAGCCCAAGATCTCCCCGCCACCTTTACAAACCGTTCACAGCTCCAGGGAGCCAATTCTAGCTCAACCCGTCTTCACTAACAACAAGGTTATTCTTTCCATACCCACTTTCCCATCGGTACATATGCATATATTCATTGAAAATTCAACTCAATCATATCATATCATATATATATATATATATATATATATATATATAGA
>JAVDBV010007943.1:0-12077 GCA_032619315.1 Piper longum
TATAAATACAAGAGTAAACACAAGTAAATATCATATAAACTCGTGTTAGTAAATAAATCAATAATTCAATAAATAAATAAACAAAAAATTATTTAATACTCATTAATCAAGAATAATAATACCATAGTTATACAATACAAGAATACATAATTAAATGCAAATAAATAATAAAATACACGTAACAAACAAACAAATAAAAAAATAAATACTTATATAAATAACTAAATATAATTTAGTAAACATAATAAGACTAATATTCATAAGTAAATATAATATAAATAATAACAAATAATCATGTAAACATTCATCATAGTCAACAAATATATAAATAAGAAGAATAAGCATGAATAAATAAGTAAATAAAAAAAATACTCATAACATCCAGATATGTTAAATAATGGGAATATGGATTTAAACTAATATAGGGGTTCTAGATTTACTAAAAACAGTAGAGAAACAGAAACAACTGAAAACGGATTGAAAATGAGTTAAACTTGACTGAACTGAACTAAACCAGACCAAGGTCGAATAGGCTGAACCAACTCCGTTTGGGTTAATTGGAAAATGGGTTGGGTTGACTAGGGAAAACGGAACTAGATTGGAGGACTTGGACATGGGCTAGTGGGCTTGTGAACAAAATCAGGCAGGCCAACGCAAACGTGGACGGTAGACACGATCATGGACAAATGGGCCAGACGAGGCGGGTGGTGCCTGTTGTTGGAAAAGGTCGATGGCAGTGCGTCTGGGGTTGTGATTGACGGCTCATGATATGACGAGCAAGATGGTGGTGGCGATCAGCAGAGTCCAGCCAGTGGCTAGTCAAAAAACGGCGGTATCGCTGCCGGGTGTGGCGACGATGCTAGCGGCCGCGGTGGTTGTCGTGGGTAGTCTCAAAAGATCGGCCATTAAGTAAGGAAACTATCTAAGCTGGTGATGTCCGACTGGTGGCGTGCTGGAAAATGGCCTAAAACTATCGAAAACGCCGTCAGGCAAGTGCAACCAGTGGCAATCGTGACCACGACAGAGTTCTGGGTCGGTCACAGATGGAGAGGTCTAGGTCGGTCTCAAATAGAAGATCTTGATGAGGGGAAGATGTCAGGATGGTCATCTTCACCGGAGGACACTCGCTGCCACCAGAAATTGACCCAAAAGGTGGTAGCGGTGACGGAATTGGCTTGAAAAGCTCCAACGCCAATGGTGATTTCCAAGGCACAGGTGGTCGTGAGTGTTACAAATGGAAAGCCAGCCACAAGACAGTCATGAGAGTGCATGTCCAATGCCTGGAGGCAAGGCGGAGACTCACTGGCGGTGAGCCGATGTGACCGCGGCGTTAAGGTGTAAAAGTCCAAAAATCATGAAAAATCTTTAAAAGATAATTGGGTGGAAGCTAGGGTTGATGTGGATGGCTCAAATCTTGCCACATGGCATGATCTGAACATCCTGACAATTCATGGCCTAACGCAGCCCACTTATAAATATATATAATATACATATGGACGTAAAGCTCAGATCGAGACTGTCTAAAGTCAAAATTGACTAGAGTCTTAAAAATGACTCTATAGTTTGGAATCGAAGGAAGAAGGCTCAATGGGATTAGAATCCTCAACTCAGTCGGGTGAAAATCTACGACTTAATCAAGCTGTGCCCATAGGGGCACAATCTAGTGATCCAAAACCTTTTAATGCATGCAAATGAGATACCTTGAAAATCCCAAACAAATACTAAACGCTACAGCGGCCCAGATCTAGGCATAAAACCCTAGCTAACTTATAGAAATCATATGTATACATCGCATATATACTAGTAACTCATGTCCTACTGTAACATAACTAAAACTATCATCTGCATGTTGGGCATACTCAGCCATTATAACATGCTTATACGGCCATATGGGCCCATACTCATAGCCTGAAAACTAGTCTGACTCGAGCTCGTTTGAATCAACTCAATATTGCATTGAACCAAAAAAAATTGCAATCGGGTAAACCCCTAACCCACAGTTAGGGTTTTACAAGTTCTCTGCTCTTTCCCTCCATGAGCTTTTCATCTCCATTCACCATGTCTAGAACCCACATGCATCCCCTTCTATATTCTTCTCTTTGGCATTTGATACCCCTACTCATCACCATCTTCAATTTCAACACCAAAATTTTCCAAGAAAAGGCCTCAGCCTTTATCATTGCCCAAGTCGATATAATGGCTCCTATTGATAGTTTGTACTTACCACAGTCAAGAACAACGAGGCGGATGATCTCAAAAAAAGCAACCTTTGCCTAGACATGAAAAACGTCATGGTAAATGTGTCACTTGGCCTTCATATAATGAAAGTGCTAACCCTATTCACTCTACTAGTAACCAGACTCTTGTTTTGACCAAGGTCATCACAAGGGAGCCCTAACACTTTTTTTGGCACCTAGTTGGACCGGCTAAGTGTCAGTCGTGATGTAAGTTAGGAAAAGGAGAATTCAAGCATGAACTTGGAGGTCACTTACTCATGTGAATAAACCTTGACCAGGTAGAAGACAACAAAGAAAGAATGGAAAAAATTAGTGTCAATACCAATGAAACCATCAGTAAGATTTAATATGATTTTTGTATTACAATGGTAGGATGATAGCAATTTTATCTATAAAATCTTAGAAATTATTATTGATTGATCCACTAATTAGCTAAAAATTAGACCTTTATTAAATGATTACGAGCTAAAAGATGTTACTATTCATTTTTGTAACCGCCACCCATTCACTCTCTATAAATATATACCCCAATGGTTTGAACAAGATACAAGTTTAAAAGTTTGTACTTGTCAGTTTTAACTTGATATTTTGACCCGAGTCTTATCATAACATCTCCAAAAAGTTTGTCTCGCATCTAATATCTACCGAGGTAAGATCTAATATATTAGTAAGATGAGTTTATGATCATCAACTTGATTGATCATTTTTTAAGAGAAAACTAACTGCATCAATTGGTACTAATTAGGTCAGGCTATTACACCTATGGTAACTCAAGTGATCCATGTGGTTGAACTTGTGGACAATAGTGATTTTCAATCAGTGGTGTCACTTAAACGATGCGATATTTTCTGTTGCGTAATATAAGCTAAGTAATTTCTATATTACTTTATACTTGATTCAGATTAAATTTGTTTAATCTTAATAAAAACTAAGGTCATGTGTTATATAGTACCTAGATTTATATGTTATTGATATTATTATGTCTGTTGATACTAGGCAATCTTAGAAAGATTGAAATTCTCTCAATTTTGGAAAACATGTAAATTAGCAAAGTCAGATCATATTCATAACCTCCTATCAAATAAACCACGAAGACAATAGAGTTGGCAAAAACCTTAAATGTTCACTAGATTTATAAACATTATCTCTAGGAAACAAGCACTTGTGCATGTCCTATGAAGCTACTTATATAACATGTCATTTTTGGATGGACACAAATTATAATTTGGATGAAATACTCGAAAAAAGTGTAGAAATAGTTTTTTAGCAAAATATGGCACATGTGAAAAAAAAATAATGGGAAACTTACGAGGTGAATTTAAGACAAATGGATCATCTTCTTTGGAAGCAAAGTGTTGAAGCTCTTCCACTCTTGCCTTGGAATGTTTGAGTTTCATCTCTTACATTTGACCTTCTCTTCAAGGTCCTTGAGTGCTTTGTTCTTACATAAAATGTTTCCGCATTGAGTTCTTTAAAAGCCCTTTCAAAATCTTCTCCTTTTTCCTCCTTTATGGTCATGAAGCAAAATTCACTTAGGCGATCATCTCCCTCATGTGACTCCATGGTGGCTTGGAGAACTTTTTTACCTTCAGAATCTTGATCTTCCTTGGTTGGACATTCACGTACCACATGGCCAAAACTTTTACTTTCCTAGCATTGGATCTTGTCCTGTGTATTCTCCTTCATCTCCTTTCCTTCTTCCTCTTGTCTTCTTGAGGTGTTGGCTCCTATCATCTCCTTAAAGAACTTCTTAAATTTTCTAGTAAGTAGAGCCACATCTCCTTATCAAGTCCTCATCTTCTTCTTACATGAGGATCCTTATGGCCAAATCCTTCTTTGTTTTGTTGGCCTTCATCTCCCCCTTGTCCATGTGTAAGGTGTGCACATAAGTGATGAGAGAACCAAGAAGCCAAAAAGCTCCTCAATGGTCATAGTAGCAAGGTCTTTAGCTTCCACAACTGTCACCACCTAGGGCCTCCATTCCTTTGGAAGAGATAGAAGAAACTTGTAGTTGAGCTCCACCTTTCCAATAGTCTTCCCAAATCTTTTGAAACCTACAACAATATCATTAAACCTATTATATATTGCAATTACACTCTCATTTTCCTCCATCTTAAAAACCTTATATTTATGAGTTAGGAGGCTATTTTTAGATTCCTTTACATGAGATTTTCCCACGTGGATAACTTAAAGTAAATCTCATATTTCCTCTATGGTAGTCCAAAGAGAGACCTTATTGAATTTTATCTCATTTAAGGTACAATATAAGACATTTATAGCCTTTACATAAATTATATGTGTCTTCTTCTCTTGATCATTCCAAGTATCCCTATTGAGAAGTGGATCTTGGTGATCACATAATATAATTTATCAAACATCAAAATCATTAGAGGATAAGAAAATCATCATTCTCATCTTTCAATAGTTGTAGTTGGATAAAATGAAATATAATGGTCTAGCAATAGAAAGCCCTTTGGTTTGCATTGACTATTTGTCCTAACCGAAACTCTAATACCAATTGAAGGTGACCTAATGCAAGGGAGAGCTGACTATAAATACTTATCCAAAAAAGGAGATCCCCGCAAACTTTAAGGTCTTATAATGATCACAAGATTGGACAATAATGCGAAAACAATTTTAAGCACAAGTAATTAATAGGCAAATAGGCATAACAATGAATAGGCAAGCCAAGTAGACAAATAGAACTCAAATAATAATGTGTGTGTGTGTGTGTGTGTGTGTGTGTGTGTGTGTGTGTGTGTGTGTGTGTGAAACCTAATAAGTTCTATTCCAAATTGCTACTTGTGAGTTATATTGATGAACAAGTCAAATCATACAAGTAGAGAAGTGGCCTAGAACTTAATACAACTTAACTCCCAATAACGATCAAGTTAAACACAAAGGAGTTAAGTAAATGTGCAAAACAAATGGTAAAAGAAAATTGTACAAGCACACAATGAGAAAGAGAAGGGAGAGGACACAAAAAAATTTTCAAAAGGTTCCCGACTAGTACATCCTCTCTTCAATCCCATTTAATGTTTTGGTTGGGTAGGTCTTCGTAGCTCCACTAGGTAAACCAAGTTGTAACATTAGAAGTGACCACGGTATGACTCCTTTACAAGTACCTCTTAAGTGCCAAGGAAGCTTACACTCCAAACATCATTGAAGCCTCCAACAAGCCTTCTTTCATAAGCACCAAGTACTAAGGATCCGAGTTCATGAAAGCTCCAAATACCTTTAAAATTTTACAACCTTAAAAGCTACACCTTCTCTAAGAAACTCCTCTTCTCAAGCATGATGTTTCTCACACACACTCCCACACCTTAAGAATTTACAAGATTGCTCAAGTACTCTTGAGTTGATCTCTCCATAAAGCACTCTCCTTGGTACAATAAACAATACTTAGAATACAAGCTCAAACCTTTCTTAGTACAAGCTTGTTATTCTAATTTTGATCCAAGAGAACCCAATGTATGCAAGCGGTCACAAATGATAACAAGAGGTGTGTAAACACACTCTCCAAGGCCATATTTATAGGTTTCCATAATTTTTCCAAGAAGAGTAACCATTTTGAGTTTGAATCCCCCATTTTTTCTTTTTCCAGTGGTTAGTTTTGACAACTTTTACAGAACGATCGGTTGTTGAATGATCGACCAAAAGCTAATTGAACATTCACTTAACATTAGCCATGTTAGTTTCGACTGTCAAACACAGATTGAACGTTGAACGTCTTCCAAACCATCTCTTCAAACTTTACCAATCTACTATGAGCTTCATAACACCATAATCGGTTTCTGAAGTTTCACTAAAGATCACCTTCGGTAGCCGAATGCTCGACCAAAAACTTGCCAAACTTTGTCACATCAACCATTTAACTTTAAACTTCTATTGTCACTTGTCGAGCCCTTGACCGAAAGGTAATTGAAATTCATTTCTACATAGCTTCTCACTAAGCCCAAGGTGTTTGGTTTCCAAACTCACAACCGAAAGTCAGCCAAAGGTTGAACTTCATCTTTCATAGTTTGCATATCCTTGCTTCAATTTCTCCAAGTTTGTTGCTAACTTTCATTGCTCAACTTTAGAGAGTTTAGAATGTTGTGACCTCAAAAGAAGGTTCAATGATATAAAAAAGGCTATGCAAAAATCATAACATTATCCATTAAACATTGAAAAATGACTTCTAGTCAGTCTGCAAAAGAAGCCGTGGTTTTTTTCTAGCTTTTCAAAAAAAAAAAGATTTTGCAAAGGTTCTTGAAATAGAGATGACAGATTTTGTAGAAATGAGTTGGAAAGAACGAGATAAATAATAAGAATAAAATAATCGAGAAAAAAATGGAGAGGTACCACTTAGGCTCATAAATGTCATTATCATGTGAGAAAATGTATTGACTGGAACCATGAGTCGAGGTCAATAAAGTGGAAAGTAGTAACCTTCCAATGTGACTTGTCATTAAGAAGCACATGCTACAAACTTTAACAAAGGGTTTGTTGTGGCAACAAAAACGGTGATAACAACCACTTTGATCAACATGGAGAGTTGGGCTTCTTCGGCATCAAGCACACATTTACCGTTTCTAAATATAGATTTTATATTTCTTCCCTAAAAGAAAAAAGTACAAAAGGGTACTCAATTAAACACATATCCCGTCAAATTCTTTTCATTTTACTTGTGCTTGTTACACATACCATCCATTTTTAATGTCGAACTCTTTCATTTTAAAATACTTGCACTGGATGGCGGTGAGCGTTCCTTCAGTTTCAACTGAAACTAAAATTGAATACAGACAAAAGCCAAACCAATGAAATTTTTGTTTCATTAAATTCAGTTGCTGTCCCCGGGATTCAGAAATTGATAATTGTAGCTGTACTCAGATTAATAAATAAAATGATTAGTTTTATTTATCTTTATCATTATTTATTGTTTATAAAAGTGTATTCTACATTGATCATTTTTAGAGCTTTTATCAAAAAAGGGAAAAATTTTGTATTACTACATGGTGGAAAAGTCATGTATAATTACCCAAAATAGGGAAATTTTATTATAATAACAAAATTTCCCTACATTTTAAAAAGTAATTTCTATTTTTGTTTTAAATAACCTAACCGTCGTCTGGCGGTGGCTAGGCTCTGGTGGATAGTCAAATCTGCCTGGGCAGGCAGTTGGATTTGGCCACCCCATGCTGTCACCAATCAGTTTTTTTAAAAAAATTAATAAAAATATTTGGCCATTGGCCGTGACTAGTAGATAGGGCGACCGGATCTAACCATTAGACGGGTGGATCTCCTTTCCTCTGCCAGTGGTCGCTGATAGCATAGCTGCCATCAACGACAAATTATTTTGAAACTTTCTTTTCTTATTTAAATGGCTGGGCAATCTTAGCCTTGGCTGGCCAGATTTAACCACCTCGAAATGTAGGGTGGTTGGCTGCCCATGGGTCAAAATGGCCCTTTGTTAAGAAAATTATTTTTTAATAGTGTTTTTTTACTTTGTTTTAATTTTTAAGTGAAGGTATTTAGTAGAATTTATTTATTTTTGGTAAATATATTTTCACACTGTTTGGTGGTATCCCTTTTCGATAGAAATTTGCAGTAACGTCAAAGTTTTCAATACCATACTCAAGTTATAAAATTGTAATTCGGGCCCAAGAGTACAAATAAAATCCATTAACCAATCCATTGGAATTCATATTGAAGCCCACATAGTATGACAAGCCCACTTCCTTTAACCTTAACAAAAGAGGCCCATTCTTGTAGCAAGTTCTGACATTTTGTTATTTTCTATGTGAGTTAGATGAGGTCATATAATCAATAATATTATAAGTTAATAGATTTAACACAATAAATGGAGATCCCTAAATTGTTGGATGATAGTATGAACCACTTAATTCAAGTAAATAAATAAAGAGTTCGGATTCCTTAAGTAAGGGGTAAGAAAAATTTCTTATCCTAAACTCTAATATGGGCGGTCTAATTATAAGTAGGGGTAAATTTTTTTATTTACTAGTAAATTTAGATTATTTTTGTAATTAGACGACCCAGATTAAAATTTGGATAAAAATGACTTCCAACACTTAGATCATATAAAATTTTCTCATTGATAAAATACATAGAATTTATACTTTTTTTTTAAAATATAATACACTAAAGAAAATAATAAACTATAAGGTCTAATAGCCAATATTGGCCGTAAGACTAATTCTTAGCTAGATATAAATGAATAATAATACTTAATTTTTACTTAAATTTCAAAACCACCACCGACCGATGATATATAACGAGGAATGATTTGCTTATACTTGATTGGGTCATAAAACCATATAAAGTTGTGAGACCGCACACTAGATTACCACTAAATACATTATATCTATATAATTTTTCTGAAGTAGTAAAAAAATTATGCTTCGAACTCCTGGACCAGCATTGTCATTGATGATAGGTTTAATCTATGGCATCGGATCAAGGAAAACGGAACATCAACGACAACATATTTATTACTGAAACTTTTTAGCTTTGTCCCAAAAAAAAAAGAAAAGAAAAAGACACATTCTCATTAAAATATTCTTCAAATTTCCGGGTGAGAGGAATCAATGATACGTCGGTTCCATTCATCTAACATCAAAATGAGAATAAACCTTTCAAAACATTAAAAAAAAGTAAATATAAAAGAGAATAAACCCATCTTAATTAGAGCTTCGGATGAAGGAATTCATTCATCACTCCGGATGGATGGGCATATGTTTAGTAGAAGATAGAGAGCTACATCACTGCTTTTTTTTTAAAAAAAAATATTTATGTAATATATTTAAATTATCAATAGGGGGGTGGTTGATGATAGTTGCTCGCCAACTCTCTAATAACAGCGTTTTACATATTGGTGTGATAAAGAGACAAATTGACCCACCACAATGGGCCCAATGGGCCCAATATAGAACTGAAAAGCCTACGCAGCCATCATCATGAAATTCCGAGACGATAGTTGACATGAAAGGTAATATATATATATATATATATATATATATATATAACTAGTATATATAATATACAGTATCGATGCACATGATGGTGATGATGATAATTGACATGATGTGAGCATAATCAATGGAGAATAATATATATTGTCTGATGATATTGCATTTGATGTGGCCTGTAGAAATCTTGTTGTTCCTTTGGAGAATTGGAGAGGGGGTGACCAATTTGGGGGCCATGCCAAATTATTGCACTTTTTGAAACCAGCCCAAGTTGAATCATGATAAATTGGTAGAATGTACTGTGTCTAATTCAGTGCTGGGGCATACTTCATGAGTTGCACTTGTCTGTTTTCACTTTTGGAATTTAAAATCTTGGGTTTTGTGGACTCATTAACATAGGTATTAGGTGGCAACTTGGAGGAGTTATTATTGCTTTGCTACATGGTAACTTGGATTAGTTCTATGCGATAGTTATTCGTTTTGGTGTGTTGTGTATGGATTAGAGCACCATGTATAACACTTGCAAATGATTGCGTGTTCTGTTCACATGAAGGCACTAACATAATGTTTGATGATTTGGGCCATGTAAAATGAAGATTTGAAATTAAGCACTAAGAGAGCAACATATGAAGCAAAGTGATATTAATTTGGAGAAGTTCATATAGGAGACTGATAATGTAGGTAATTTGTAGAGGAACATCCCTTTTTGTCACATAAAAAGAAGAAAAAAAAAGCTTCTATCTTCCCTAGGTTTGCTTTAAAGGTTGTAAGGCCAGCTGCATGGCCATCAGTTCCCAGTTTCTTTCACACATGAAAAGAATTCTCATCAAACTTAAATTATGGCAATAGCAACCATAATTTCACGAAAGACCCAGTTGCTATATTCTCGTCATGAGAGCATTTTTTAATTTAAAAACTCTTACCAATTTATGCATGCACCGATAAAATAGAAGGCGGCATAATTATAAAGGGCATCTTGTGTCGTAAAAAATACTGCCATACGTAAGGGATCTTAGATTACGATTTATGTTTTCGACACGTCGAAGGAGGGAGGACAATAATTTATAACTTAATACGTGTTATCATATTTAGGATTTATGAATAATTATTCTTAATAATACTTTCTCCAAATACGATTTTGAAATTATTATATTGATAATATTAACATGTATTTAGCAATGTCACAAAGTAACTTTGCAATAGGCGATCACTCCATTAATGGCATCCTGTTGAAGATAACACAGAAGGCTTGTGATGCAACTTCTAAGCAACCATGCCATGTTCATTCGAGTCGGACATGACACGTGTTTGTTGCAAGGAAGACAAGAAGGCGTTGCCAGTGCGTTCTCCACTTAGCCTCATCCCCACCTCTATCATGTGTTTTGCTGCCTAGAGATGAACCATAATGACCAGTGTGATAGCTCCCAACCCTCAAGTTCAGCCATCAAAATTTGACATTAATGATATTGGATAAATTTGTATATATATAAAAAATATATAATTTCATCAATACTTTTGTATTGTCGGTCCTCAATCCAAGTAAAGTAAAAGGTAACGTTAGAAAGAACATATGTCCAAACATTTAAAATTTTATTTATTATCCACAAAAAATCTATCAATGTATGTTAATTAGACCTTTTAGGTATTATATAGAAGTCCAAGAAGAAGAAAAAAATATAGGAAACATATGATACTCAACTATATTAAAATTTAAGCAAAACCTATAATGAAATTAGTTATTTCTGATAAAAAACTAATCATAGAGTTTTATTAATCTGAGGTCATATTGTTGGGTTAATCTCACATCGATCGTAGATGATATTGGTAAGTTATATTTAGATTAATGAGAAAATCTTATTTTTTAAGCAAACTTTTGGATTAAGAGAGGTTTGATTATTAGGCCTAATAGTGATATCAGAGCCTGATTCGTCTGCCTGTGGAGAATCGTGGAGAAGATTGAACTTTTTGTTTGCTTTTGACAAGATGGTTGAGAATAGTACAACTAAATTTTTACTTCCTAAATTTAATGGAAATAATTTTTCTATGTAGAAGGTGAAGATTCATGCCATTTGGTGAAAGAAAAATTTAATGGAGGTAATTTTTCTATGTGAAAGGTGAAGATTCATACCATATTGGTGAAAGATGAAGATGATTATGTTGTTGTCCTTGAAGGAAAGAATAAAAAACCAGCTCTTAAAGGCAAGGATCAAAAGCCAGAAAGTATCTTAAAGGCAAGGATCAGAAACCAGAAAGTATGACAAAACCAGCTCTTAAAGGCAAAGATCAAAAACCAAAAAGTATCTTAAAGGCAAGGATCAGAAACTAGAAAGTATAAGATATGCATAATTTACTTAAAAAATGAGATTGCTAAGGCTAATATTTTATTGGCCTTGGATGATTGTTAAGGCTGATATTTTATTGGCCTTGAATAATAAGGTGTTATTCAATATTCTTACTGTTGATACAATGACAAAGGCTTTATGGGACAGTTTTCACATAATATATAAAGATAAATTCTTAGTAATTAAGATTTTTCTAAGGATAAAATTGTATAATTTGAAAACGAAGGATGAAACTTTTATTCATGAACACTTAAATGTGTTCGATAGTTTGGTGAATGACCTGTTAGGAACAGGTGCAAAAGATGATAAGGAAGAACAAGCCACCTTACTTCTCTGTGGAACTCATTGAATAATTTAATTATGAGTTTGAGTCATGTTTCTAAACTCGACTTAAACTCTATTACAACAACACTCATGTCAAATAAGCTAAGGAGAAAGTCAGCAATATCAACTTCATTCTTTGGAGAGTAAGCCTTGGTTTACGAGGAGAGCAAGAGTGGATTCAAGCACACAAATAATGGAAGAAATGT
>JAVDBV010007945.1:0-12233 GCA_032619315.1 Piper longum
ACACCCATATATATATATATATATATATATATGGGTGTTCATCTGACAGGTCTATTTCTCATTGCTCAAACTCAACTCAATTATTTCTACGTTTGAATTGTATTTATAAAAAGATCAATATGAGTTTGAGTTAAACTCAAACTAGCTCAACTTTTATTTATACATATATTCATCTTTATAGATTCTATAAAAAATCCTTTTAAGAATTAGATTATTTAAATATGTCACAATCTTATATAAAAATAACATACTGGACCATTAAACTTTAAAAATTTTTATCTACTTTTTAAAAAATTATTTGAAAAATATAAATGACTAAAATTTAATTTCATAAATAAAACATGAAAGTTTGAATCTAGAGTTGAATTAATTATTTAAACCAAGTCCAACTTTTTAAACATTATTTTGAAAGAAATAGAAATTTACTATTAAAGAATATTTTAACACACTTTTTATGATTTGAATGTATCTTGTTTGTTATCAACAATTTAAGAGTGCTTTCTCTATCAAGATTTGACTACTCCCATACTTGAGTTATCTTGGATAGTTGGTTCGATTTTTTTTATTAGAAAAAAGGCAGCACCAACCAACAAAGAGACATTGGGCGGTCGAGTTAGTCCTCGTCAAATCTGACGGCTCTTGAGTTAGTCTTGTTGAACAATCAGATTTTGTTGCCATTTATTTTTTTAAAAATATATTTTTATTTTCAAAAGAAAAATTAGTTAATTTTTAAGCACAATTTTAATCTACTCTTATTAATAAAAGAGGGAACTTAATAATAGCATGTGACTAAAAGTTTGAGATTCAACTAATCAAAGTACAGTTAAAATTAAAAAAATCATAAAAATACCACCTATAAAAAAATAAAAAATATTTGTTACTATGGAGAGTCATAGGTTTGAAGCCGACTAATTTTAATTTTTTTTTACTAAAAAGATTTACAATAAAAAAATTAAATTATTATACTTTATTTTCTCGTTTAATTAGGATTTATGTTTAAAGTCAAATAGACTTTATATTTAAGATATTAAATAATTATATTTTATGTCATTATTCAATGATCCGAATTGACATATAAAATTAAAAGTTATCTCTAATACAAGTCACACATGGGGCGATATCTTACCTAGTTTAGTTAAAATTTAAATAATTTTTCGACTCAAACTCAACGTGGTTAAGTTATTAATTTTTTTTTAGTTATAAATAGACGACCTATAGCTTTAAAAGAAAAAAAAGGACATCGAGGAATAATATATCCCTTAGTCTAGGAATTTTTTGTATCAAATGCTATAGTAAATTCGCTCTAAAAATTATCATTGGCGTAAATCATGTAAATTAATTATATTTAAGAAAATAACTGTAATAATTAACTTAATATTCTTTAATTTAATTTAAATTAATACTATTTTAAAAAATAAATATAATAATTAAATCAATTTCCTCTAATTTAATTTTATGTGCAAATTTATCTTTTTAAAAAATCCAACGCCCGCCGCTCTCTGCCCTAAACTCGCTAGTTGGCTCCATCTCTTATATTTAGGCCTAAGTAATCGGTTGGTTTGAGTGTAACCAAACCGAACCATAAACCAACTGAATTGAAATGTACTTGTTTGGTATAACCAAATAAGAACTGAATTGTAACTTATAATTGAACTAACCAAACTAAATTAGTTTGGTTTGGTTTGGTTTTAACCGAATAACCCAAAATAATAACCAACCGCATTTTTTTTATTTCCACAACATTACCACCATATAATTGAATTTATAACTAACTCATTAATATTTTTATTATCAATCCATATATTTTTGCTCAAAATAATGCAAAATTAAAGTAATTCGATTTTATTATCAAAACCAAATTACTTTCACACAGAAAATCATCAAACTCAAACCCATCTAATCAAAAAGTGTCATAACTCGCTCAAAAAATGTAGAAAAAAACATCAAAAATCCAATTTCAACATAACTCGTCCCAATAAACCCTAATTTGAGCATATCCTGAAACTAAAAATCCACAAACCAACTAAACCGAGAAGAAATCCCAACACTCTCAACAACAAAGACATTTACTTCCACAAAAAAAATGCTATGAATAACCGAAAGAACCACACAAGAATAACTAAAAGGACCTGCAAAGATCATTAATGAGCTTCAGCAAAGGGAGAAAACATTCTTTTACATATCCAGACTGGTCCCGTCGAAGTAGTCCTAACCGCCGTAAGATGGCCAACGGGAAGGCGGTGGGGGTATTTGGATTTCAAAGATTTAGTTCGGAAATAGATTCCACATCAAAGAAACCATAACCAAATAAAAATATTTAGGTTAAATCAAAATAAAATTAAAAACCAAATTCGACCCGAACCAAAACCAAGAGTTTGGTTCGGTCGGATAAGCGAACCGTGCTCGGGCCTATATTCCTATCGTCTCCTTTTTTTCTTCCTCGCTTTCATTCTTCGCCGAACTTTTCGTTTTCCAGATATTTTGTTCGTCTGGTAAGCATATAATCCCTCCGATTGATTGTTCTGTATTATATTAGATTACAGCAATTTTTTTTTTCTTTTTGTTCAGAATATTGTTTGGTTTTTGTTTTTTTGGTAGTCTGGACTACTTTATGCACGCCAGTGTGGCTCATGTCATCCAATTCCCTTGTTTGATGTTTTTCCCCCTCTCATAACCTGATTATTGTTAAATTTTAGAAGACAATTGATTGGCAATTTCATGGAAGTTTTGTTTGTGCATCCGAGCGGGGCGTTATGTAAGGTGATTTTTTTTTCCAAGAATAAACGAAGTATTACAGTTACATTTCAGGGAACAATCTGTTGACAATTGGATGAAATTTTAAATGAGGCAAACTATCTTGTTTGTTTGATAGCTATCGTAGGAATGCTTCACTCAGAATTGGTAAGAGGCTAAGAGCGATGATTTTTTCTTCTGTTTAATTACTAATATTACAGGTGACATTGCTGTTGCACTCGTGGTGAGACCAGAGAAGGCGGTGCTGCAACAGGCTGCAAAGTAGTGAAACAGTTGTATTGTTTTTGATAGGCCAGTACCTTTCATTTTCTGCTTCCTGATAAACTGCACTCTGTTGGGGCTTCTATGGAATCTGATATTGTGGAGGATGGTTTTCCCCTTTTCTCCAAGGGTGTTGCTTTCTCGAAGCGAGGTGTACAAGATGAAGAGATTGTGACTAATGACAAGCTAATCTTGGAACGAATGAACAAACAAAAACGGCAGAAGAAAGGGCTTAAAAGATTGTCTGAAAGGCAGTTGGAGGAAGTTCTTCCGAGCTCTCCATCAATCGTGGAAGCCAACGATGGAAGCCCTATTGACTCTGCTGCCAAATCATTTATGAACCTTGGTCTTTCAGATTGGACCATTCTGACTTGTAAAGAACTTGGCATAGAACGTCCTACACCTGTTCAGGTTCATTGCATACCCCAGATTCTTGCTGGAAAAGATGTATTGGGATTGGCGGAAACTGGTTCAGGTAAAACAGCGGCATTTGCTCTTCCTATTCTGAACCACCTTAGTGAGGATTCATATGGTGTCTTTACTCTGGTTGTGACCCCAACAAGGGAGCTTGCATACCAGCTAGCTGAACAGTTCAGGGCATTTGGATCATCCCTAAGATTGAGATGCTCCATTATAGTGGGTGGGATGGATGCCCTCAGCCAACAAGCGCAGACACTTATGCAGAGACCTCATGTTGTCATTGCGACACCTGGGAGAATCAAAGTTCTATTGGAGGCCAATCCGGACATACCATCTGTTTTCTCCAACACAAGAATGAGTAAGTTTTTTCTTTCTTTGAGACTTCTAATATTATGAGAGATCAGAATTCACTTCTTCTGTTTGGTGTTTTTTTTCTACTTGAGATACTTACAAAATTTCCTTTTATTTTCGTGTTCCATGATTAATGCCTTTTTTTTAATGAATAATGCCCTGGCTTCTGACCTACTAGAATTAAGATTGTGGTACCATTCTGTATGCCATTACTAACATTGACATAGTCAAAGTTAAATTGCATTATTGTGTTCATTGAGAAGATATTTACTGACTTTGATGGTTCATTCTGAAGGTGGCGTGACTATGACTTATAGAATACTCTTAAATATATTAGCATTGGGTTTTTGAGCAGCTCTTATCTAAATGCGAAGTAGGCTTATGCTATTAAGTCATTTCAATGTAGGATGACAGATAGAATCACTTGACATGTACGCTAAAATTAAATAGGTTCATTTTTCCTTGTCAGTATCTAGTATTGGATGAGGCAGATAGAGTATTAGATGTTGGATTTGAGGAAGAACTAAAGACAATATTTAGATGCTTACCAAAGGGACGGCAGACACTCCTTTTTTCTGCAACTATGACACCTAATCTGCGTTCACTTCTTGAGATGTCTTCAAATAAGGCTTCTTTTTACGAGGCATATAAAGGAGTGAAAACAGTGGAGACCCTTAAACAGCAGTATGTTTTTATTCCTTTGGATGTGAAGGACCTTTATGTATTTCATGTCCTCTCGAAGATGGAGGAGATGAGTATTTGCTCTGTGATTTTTTTTGTCTCTACATGCAGGTATCGTGCTCCTTTTACTTTCTTTGAAAGTGGGATGCTTTAGTGATGGAGTTAGTTTAATAAATTCAGCATTGGTTGTAGGAACTGCCATCTTCTTAGTTTGCTGTTGGAAGAACTTGGTCAAGTAGTTGCAGCTCTTCATTCACACAAGAGCCAGTCTTTAAGGCTGGCAGCATTAAATCGATTTAAGTCAGGCCAGGTCCAAGTGCTGCTTGCTACTGATGTTGCTAGTTGCGGTTTGGATATCCCTACTGTTGATCTTGTTAATAACTATGATCTTCCAAGGTTGGCATCTTATCTTACAGATTAAAATTTTCACTTTTATATTGTATAAAATATATCACACAGGCCACTACCTTGTCTTTCTGTGGGCAGGTATCCCAGTGATTATGTTTATCGAGTGGGAAGAACTGCTAGAGCTGGCAGCCGGGGCTTAGCTTTGAGTTTCATTACACAGGTTTGATACTTTATTTGTTACTTGAAAATGTTTGTGTACAAAATCTAAGAGGATCATATTTCTGATGCAGACTATCTATAGTTATGCAGCATTTTGACCAAGTTTTTTTTGTCTTCTGGTGTTCTTTTTTCATGACAGAATGATGTAGATCTTGTTCATGAAATAGAGACTGTCATTGGGAAGCAGCTTGATAAATTTGATTGCAACGAGAAGGAAGTACTTGCAGATATTAGTCAGGTATAAATTTTTTCTAAAAAAAGAAATTTGCTATCCACATTTCAGTTATTGTTTATTGATTATAATCTTTTGAAAATGAACTCAATTCGTACTTAATGGGAAGCACCATTCCTGAAGATTTATATGCTCGAGGAACTGCTAGCATTCTCTCTTCTTTACCTCAGAATCTCTTTATGGCAAACACATCCACACGAGTTCATGCAGGCTGTTATGCAGTTGCACGATTACTTGTTAGTTTACGTTATAATTGTTAGGTCCATGAGACCTATTATTATTTGCTGATTCATTATTTCCTGCCCTGTTGTAGGTGTACAAGGCCAAACGAGTTGCGACAATGAAAATGCTTGATGATGGTTACAAAGAGAAAGCAAAAGAAAGGAAAGCCAAAAGTTGAAGAGGCTGGCAGAGAGGGTTATTAAATGTGGAAAAGCAAAAATATAAGTTAAGAAAAATTTAATTGGTAGTGTCTTTTTCACTGATCATTTACGACAGGCAATCAGCGTCCTTAATCCTAGCCTTTATGTTGATCTGAATTAAAAGCTAGAGCTGACTACTTTCGGTGTTTTTTACTCTTCTCAAATCTTTTACTAACCTTGGTTCCTGCAATTGGAGTCCTACGAAGATGACAAGAAGGAAAAAAGAAATTCATTGAAGGAAAATGCATCTGCACCATCTAGAGGACAATTAGGATGCTCGCGCAGTTGCCTCAGACAGGGTAAACGTTGTTGCCATTATATCCTCAAGATTATTCTAATACTTTCTTTGCTAATACTTGAATATATAGCGGGAGAAAGTTATGTGCCAGAATAAGAAGGAAAAGGCTAAAATAAAAATGTGGGAAAAAAATTTTGTGCAGTGAAAAAGTAGAAACCTTGGAATAAACTGTCTATGCTCTGGTATGTTGTGGAAGACAAATTGCATGCTTTAGTCTGAAAAAATTCGTATGAGATTTAAAATGTTTTTGGGAAAAACCGCTGCTTGGTTGAAGTGCTTTACGAACTCCTTGCTTTGAGTCTTTGCAGCGTTTTAATCTGCTTTCTACACCTCTTGCTGTAATTTTTGAGCGAATTGTTAAAATCCCTGTTCGATGATTCCCGTCAAGTAGATTGTTTGAAGAACTTGTCATGTAATTGCTTTGCGATTCACAAGACAACTGAATAGCATGTTGCCCATGTTGTAAGTATTAGATTCATCAAACTTGGACGAACGTAAAACAAATGGGAAGATTACTTAAAAATATATAGAATCTAATTTTAAGTTCAATTAGACAAGAAAAACCTTCATGTCGACCTGAGGGGAATATCATATGGCTTTTGACAAGGTTAAATAATGAATGCAAAATTAGCTCGTTATAACATGCTAGCATCATTTGAAAGGTGGCAAACTACCTAAATTGACATTGCTCACCCTTTATAAACCGTAATGCAATTTCGATTGAGTTGATAAAATCCCTTTTATGCTAGTGGGGCCAATGCCGAAGCATCCATCAGATCATAGAATTGTTAGCTATGAAATTATTGTCCTCTGGATGACAGTAACTTCATTTATGCACGAATGATTGACTTGGCTGTTTTTTTCATAGGAAAGCATTGTCAGATGATTCCTCTTTTGATGACCCATTTCTCGAATAAGGGTAAGAGCCCCCCTCTAAATTTACGGTCCCATCCAACATGCGGTCTTTGCGCAACTCTACCCAAATCCCAATCTTTCCCTCCGACCCACCACTTACTGTAGAGTCTGCCGTAGGCCGAATCTTCATTCTTTGCAACCTGGCCAGCCATAGTTGTTTGTCAAGCATGATTGTATGAGTGGAATCCGAGGTGGAATCGGTTTTTTAAGGAAATTGAAATCGGTTTGGGATGGCTAAAAATTAATTTTTTTGAATCGGTCATGAATTAGAAACGGAATCAGAATCGGTCCGAATCGGTTTTATAAAAAAATTTGACAACTCATAACAAAAATCTTTTCATCCATTAAATATCAATTAAATAGTAATTAATCCTAAATTAGTATCAATTAACGTCTGAAATTTAAAAAATCTTTTTATCTAATTAAATATTAATCAATCCAATTAAATATCAATTAGTATGATATTAATTATTAATTAGCATTAAATATCAATTAAATATTAATTAACCCTAAATTAGCATCAATTAACGTCTAAAATTTTTTAAAAAAATCTTTTCATCCAATTAAATATTAATCAGTCCAATTAAACATCAATTAACCCCAAATTAGCATCAATTGACGTCTTAAATTAAAAAAAGAAATTTCACAAACATTGAACGGACGGCCGGGCTGTCAGCGGAAACGGTCCACAGCGCTATCGGCCGACTGCACGTCAAAGGCGAGGTCGAGATGCGTCGAAGCTGAGGTCGAGGAAGCGCGGTGGCAGGAGAATCGCGACGGCAGATGGCAGATCACTCGGAGTCGAGAGGGATTGCTTTGGCGATCGCTCGATTTTTAAGTTTTTAAAAGTAATATTACTATTTTACCCTTATTAAATTAATTTACTAAATATTATACCTAAGATATTTTAGTAATTTTTTAAAATACTAATTTTTATCGATTCTGATTCCGATTTAAATCGGTCGAAATCGGACTGAATCGACTGATTCTAAGGCCGATTCAGCCTCGAAATTGGACAGTCACGCAGCCGATTTAATTCCACACCAAATCGGCCGAGTTCGTGCATCTATATTTTTCAAGTAATGTCAAAGAGAGAGTAAGAGAAAACAACTGCCACATTGCTCATGCCGTTTCTGAAAATGGGGTGTCATCAAAACTATTTAACAATTCCAAATTTCCAAACAGATCAAGCATCTATAAATTAATATGCTTGAAAACTAATCGAACAAAAAGGATAATCTTGTCGGTGTGTGGCTGTGACTTTACTCATTAGATGCCTCGCTAAACTCCCCTCCCTGCTCGTCATGCTATTTAATATTTTAGAACTCTTGTTGATGGAAATAGCAAGAATAGGCCGCTGCCCGCCTCCCACAATGCCTTCACGGCAAATTTGTTGAAATTGTCATCTACTGTGCTGGGACGGCCTTATAAACCTACCCTGCAAATAATCAAATAGAATCATGATTAATGATAGATTAACGCCAAATGAGCAGATTACTTCAAGATGGAAAGAGGTGAATCAAGAAGTTTGGCGTGGAGTGGATGGGTCTTACTTGCCTTGATTCTGGGTCTCCTGTCTGCATCCACCTTCCGAACCTGGTACCTTATTTTTTTAAAGAAGAGCCTCATCCTTCTCTTCTCCTTGTATCTTAGTACACTGGCTTCTCTAGGCCCCCCGTTTTCTTCCCCAGACAGCTCCATTTCCGCCAACCTTGCCTGTCCAACGAAAACTATATGTACATATTAAATGGTTCTCACGGGTAAAATCCCAAGATTTGTTGTGTTGTATGGTTTAAACTTAGAAGTTACAACTATTTGTTTAAAAAAATTAGAGTGAAAAAATTTTCACTAAAAGCAATTAGGTGTTGGTGGACTATATTGAACTCTTGAATGTAGCATGAAAGTACGGGACAATACAGTATTCCTCTAAAATTGTTATTAGAGTAACACACCCGCCAAACGGGTTGGTACTTGGTACTATTTATACACTATTTAAAACTCTGATTTCCAAGGAGTGTTACTGTTACTTGGGTAAAATAGAGCAGAGGAAGGAGCACATTGAGGTTACCAACAGTAATGTTCACACAAGCATCACTATTTAAGACTTTAAGTACAACTACTACGCCCAACCTTAGGTTTAGGAAGTACAAACAGAAATAATTTATTGAATTCACCACATGATTCAAAAAATTTCTATAATTTCATTTTCTTTGTTCAACTTTTTAACCAAAAAAATTGTCCAACCATAATATAACATATAAGTCTTTGAGCATTATGCTTTTAAGTGAAATATAACTTTTTATAGTAAATACCAATTTTGCGATATTGTCGCGTGTAAGACTTAAAAGTATTATTATCGTACTAGTTAGTTTAATAATAATGAAATGGAGTGAGTAGCAACTACCATGGCTTCGGCCGACTCGAGCGCGAAATCGTCCGAGTAGGGAGACCGATCCGACCAGGCCTCCATGACCTTGTCATGACTCAACTTCAAACCCAGCCGCCCACCCCGCCCCACCCGCTTCTCGCCGGCGGGAAGACTCGCCGGCGACTCGCTGGCAATGACCGCCTTCATCTCATGCTCCTCCTCCGTCCCCACCGCCGTTGTTGTCACCGGATGGACCACTTCGCTGAGCTTCTTCTTTTTCTTCGTCTTCCTCTGCACCGGCGACTTCAGCTCGGGCGCGACGATCTTCCGAACGTCGACGGTGGGTAGCTTCCACCACTCGCCATCGTCGGAGGCCCGCCGGAGAGCGCTGGCGCTCCTCGCCCCGAAGCGGAACTCGAGCCGCTGGCCGTAGAGGAGCGCTTCCTCGTCACCGGTGGCGCCGGCGACGGCGAGGTTGCCCATGATGCTATCGACGCCCTCCTCCACCTCCTCGTCCAGAATCGACCCGGCGTCGAACTCCACCTCCTCCTCCCTCCCGTCGCAATCGCCATCGCAATTGCAGCCGCCAAGCTCGCCGGCCCCCCGCAACCTGAATTTGGGGTCGACCTGGGAGAGCGGCTTGGCTGGCGACGGTGGGGTCGGGGTATGGAAGAGGAGGAAGCCGGCATTATCGAGGGAGGGGAAGGTGGGGAGCAGGTCAGGGGAGTCGGGGAAGGGGTCGTAGAAGGGGGCGGTGGTGTGCTTGCAGAGTTGCTTGCAGAGGTTGCCGGCAGAAAAGAGGTCCGGGTAGATGGCCGCGAGGAGGGAGGCGGCCTCGGTGTAGGTCTGGTTGGGCCGCTTACGCGGTGTCCGGGGCTTCCTGGTGGAGATGGCGAGGGGCGAGTTGCTTGACTCGGAGAGGGTGGAGGATGGGGACGAGGAGTGGGCGGAGGAGCGGGCGGAGGAGCTCGCCGACGCCGGCGACTTCACTATCTCCAAATCTATACCGTAGGTCCTCGCTCCACTGCTCAAACAAGATGACATCTTCCCCACCTTTTCTCTCTCTTTTTTATTTTATTTTTATTTTAGCTCAAAACCCAGATAGTTGGGAAATTCAGACGTTGGCATCCATTGAGGTAATTGAGCTTCCACAAGCTCAAGCTTCAAAAAGGTTGCTTCGTTTTTTGAGAATAAGGTGGGGATGGGAAGGGTGGGGTTTCTGTATGCATCCGGGATTTGTTGAAGCAAAAAAAAAAAAAAAAGCAAACAGCTTTTTTGTGGGAAAGGGAATTGACAAGGCAGGTTTTTTGTGAAAAGCTAAAACCCAGAACCCTCTACTGCTCTGCTTGCTTGTCCCAGGTCCTAACCAATCTCATGGCCTCTCCAACTTTTGGTGTCTGGTCACCCAGCCTGCCACTGCAAGTACCCATTTGAAACATGGAAAATAGGCAATTGAGGATGCCCAGCGCTGGAAGATTTTCACTTCTCAGTGTATATATCAAAATAGGAATTGGGGAAGGGAAGCCGGACTGGGGGGAGAAGAACAGGGACCTCTGTAGCCTTCTCTATGTATAAAGAGAAGGTTGGAGAAGAAGGAATTGGGCAAAGAAGTGTGGTTCAATGATTTCTTCTCTCTCCCTCACGCGACGGCAGTCTGCAACAAGAGCATGCCCGGCCAATTTTAGAAAAAAAATTTCCAGAGGTTTTTGTCGACAGATTCAAGACGGGTCGAGCCGCTGACAAGATAACGAGACATGCGACAAAGCTCCCCCTCCATGGCCACCATCTCCTCCTCCTCACTCTCGTCTGGATCAGTCTGGACCACCCACTCCTGATTTTACCGTTTGATCAACGCTTTGTTACTATTCTTATTACTCGTTAATCTCAACATTTCCACCACGAATCAAATCTGACCACCATCAACATTTTACTGCGGGGGACAAGGTGGTTTTTGGGATTTCATTTACCCAAGAAGGCAGGAGGGTTGCTTATCTGCTGATATGGCAACGTACCATTGGCTGCGGTGGATTCTTTCGCCCGTGTAGCGAGCGTTCACGTTCGTTTTTTATTCTTGTTGGTGTTTTATGAACTGCGTTTTATCATTCTCAGGGAGGGGATGCAATGATTTGGGGTGACAAGGTTTTCGGATGTGGTGGAGAGCAGACTACGTTCCTGGTTGGAGCATCGATCAATGGTGATGAGGTTATTAGCGACTTGCTTGTCTTGTATTTGGCAACGAGTGTTTGGGGGTGGACGGTGAAACGGGGGGTGTTGATATTTCTCTTGCAAATATCTCATCCATATATATCTTCTCCCTTGTCATCGTAGTGTGTCTAGTATACGTCCAGATACATTCGCCCTCCCTCTTGTTGTCCAAGTCCACTGCTACGTCTGGCGGGTCCAACGCTGTCAGGTGTATGGTCTCGCTTGTCCTTTGCAAACCAGTGGAGCATCAATTTTTTATTTCTTTCGTAAAGCATATAATTTGATGCCTAATCTCCTGACGACCATGATTAGTAAATCACCACACGTTCATGATTCTAAAACCCAAGTTTAGTGGTTTACATGGGTTGCCCAAGCGGCAAATGGTACCCGGATGGCCTCGATGACTTGCTAACTGTTAACCATGCAAACTCGGCTAGGCCACCGCCTTTTGTTTTGTTTGTTATATCAAGCGAGGCCACCTCTTTGATTCAGTTTAACAATGGCTTGAATAAGATGTGCTCAAAATTGTAATACATGGTTCCCAGTTTTCCACCGGAAAGGGGCCCAAGCCTTATCTCGTGCACAGGATGCGAAGAGCCTGACCTGACTTGGATGATTTGCAACCTTTTCATTCCATCTAGATACACCCAAGTGCAAAGCTGTAGAGATGCAACTGGCATGGACCTCTGGATTGTCAGTACGAACGTTCAAATTTTTTTGCTTTAGAATTAAAAACCACCAAAAATTTATTAAGACAAA
>JAVDBV010007947.1:0-11218 GCA_032619315.1 Piper longum
GAAGTGATTAAAATCATTAACAAGTTGGTCGCGAGTTTTGGAAAACTCGATTCAGACCGGCCCGTTAATAGCCCTACTCTACGAGCTATATTTTTTATTTTGAATAATATAGTAGGTCTTACAATTTAAAAATTACATCTATAAATAAAATAATAAATAATAAAGGAAATTATAAAGATTAAAATAGAATTTAATAGTTTTAGTAATTGCATATTAATTATTAAAATAATTATAATAATAATTAATTTTAAAATATTTATATATTAACTTATGCTTCTTTTGAAAATTCAAAAGTAAGTTATAATAATGTCAAAAAATATAAAATTTTATTCGCCTCCTATAAAAAGACCTTAGTATATATAAATGTTATTTTGTGAAACCCATTAAAAGTGGGTTAAATTAAATATATAACTTATATAAGTTATACGAAGCATATCTCATATAATTTTTTCCCTAAATAAATAAATTTTAAAGATAATCTTTGATTGAATAAGAAGATAAATTATAAGAATTTGATATGTATTTTTAATTTTATTATTTTGTTGAGTGGTTAAATCTTTTATTTTTAATCAAAGTCTGAGTTCTATACCCTTTTTATTAATAAGATAGGTAGATTAATAAAATCAAATAATTAGCTCACCGTAACTTGATTATTCCTAAATTAATGCTTTCACACAATCATATCACTTAGGCCTTATTCTTTCTTTTAAGTCGAATATTTCTTTAATTTTTACTAATTCAAAGGGCTCATATAAAGTGAATGACGTGGACAAGTCGTTGGGCTGGCTCGAAGAGATTTTAGTATGAAGTTTTAAAAACTAGGCTCATTCATTGAGTAGATTGATCCGAGGCTTGCTTAGCCAGGGCCATCCTCAGGTAAAAATGACTCCTTCGACTTGGTTAATTAAGTAGGCTAGTCACGAGTTCCAGATTAATTGCGATCTGCAGACATATATATACAGGTGATAGATGACTGGTAGTGGTAGCCATAAATTCTGCAAGTGATGTCCGTGTAACAAAATACCAGCCAGCCTTGCTAGCCAGCTACCTTAGATCAAGCGCGTAGATTCCATCATCGATATATATATATATATATATATAGATATAGATATGCATATATAAACACGGTTAAAATGGAGAAATAAGCATCTAACTGTGACTTGTACCGTATGCATAAACTGGCCCTGATGTATTAGCAAAGAAAAGACTAAAGAGTAGTATTAATATCAAATGGGAGTTATCAATTGCCTGCTCCTTTCATCTTTCTTTTCATCCTTCATCATAATTGATACAAGTATTAATTAGTTCGGATCACAAGCAAGTTTTAGTAGGATCCGAATGGACCATAGTTATGTTGGTTGCATTAAATATTTCCCTTTCTTGTACGCTCGCAAGGTATCTGTTGGGAAGGACAATCACCAGTTTGCCGTTTCTCGGTTAAAACTAATGTGAGGGGCTTTCTCGTGATTCCCGTGGAACGAACAAGGCCAACTTTTGAGCTTATTATGTGCAGCAGCCAGCAGGTACGGTGAGGGATTTATTCCTTAATCACACTAATTGTGCGGCTCGGCTCGTAAAGCCAACGACCCGTCCAGGCCATCCGACTTAATACATTTGCTAAGTTTTATTATGGCTTGGCAGGTTAAAAAAGTAGCGTCCAGGAGAAATGATTCACGAAAACAAGGTAGATGCAAATTAGGCGAACATCGGCCCACTTATGTAAATATGTTCTTCATCAGATGCTGATGGTTACCAGACTTTGGTTCCCTCTCTTAGAAATTTCACTGCGATTGATTAAGATTTGGGGTGACAAGGGCTCGGCTTGGATGGATGGGCTTATGAGTAAGTTGCGGATGCCAAGTACTTCTGACGCCCAATTACAAGAACCCACCCAGTAAGAAGAGCGTGCTCGACCAATTCAGGAGTGTGATCTAACACACAAAGTCAGTTGCCATGGCATGCAACCCGTGAATGTTGTGATTGGTTGCACGTCTGATAACTAGAATTGAAGTTAGTCTTTAATCCAGGGTTGAATAAATCCGCCACTTTCACTCAAAATTTTCGAAATTTGACCGATTTAAATCGGATCTCATCCCCTTTAATCCGAACCTCTTTTCACTTTAATCATAACCTCTTTTCACAAATGATAATTCACCAAAAACTAATATTAATTTCTTCACCCTATAATCCTACTCTTCTCTCTGTCTATATGAAGTTTGAACAATACTAATCCTACTATTTGCAACAAAACCTCCCACCCTTTTCCTTCCTTAATCCGCACTTAATCGCATCCCCTTCCATTAGCATGCATGCACAACCAACCTCATCGCTCCCACCCACCGTGGCAATCTCCGCCGCCAACGTCCTCGTCACCGTCGCCGTCGAGAGGAAAACAGGTGTCCTCGCCGCCGGTGTCCCATAGGAAGTGGGCATACTTGGCGGCGTAGTGGGTGTTGCCGGGATCCGCCGCAATGGCCTCCAGATATGCCCCCTCCGCCGCCTACAAGTCCCCTCCCGCCACCCACAAGAAGACGGCGTACTGGCCGATCGCCGCCGCATCCGCCGACCGCACCGCCACCGCCCTCTTGAAGTACTCCACCGCCCTGTTCACGGCCGAGAAAAGAACGCCAAAAGGGGGCTGTCAGAGTGAAGATTTATGGGTGAAGATTGTAAAAGCTATGAAAGATTTGAGCTCTTACCGGTCGTGGTCATGGCGGTCGGCGAGGAGGAACTGGGCGAAGTTGGAGAGGAGAAGGGGGTTGTCAGGGTCCGCCGCCACCGCCGAATGGTATTGGAGCTCCGTTCGGAGGTACTCGGCGTAGTCGTCTTCGGATTCGAGCTGCAACTTCACCGGTGACACCGTCCCGTGCATCGCCGACTGGTCCACCGCCATCATCCTCGCCGGCCCCTCTACCATCGCCTCCCACACCCTCTTCTCCTCCGCCGTGAGAGAGAGCTGTCGGCGCAAGTCGTGTAAAGACCACCCACCTCCGCCGTCCAACATCGCCCCCGCTACCGGCGGCGGTTTTCCCCCGCCGTCTCCGCCGCCTATGGACGCCGTCCTGCCGGCGGAGTGGAAGATGGACTTGGGTATTTGCCGGTCGAATTGGGAGAAGCTCTGCTCTGAGACATCGGGTGCCTCCGACACAGTGACAATAGCGGCGGCGGCGGGAAAGACTGGATTTTTATATATGGAGAAGACGGCGAAGCTCGCTATCGACATGGCGGATGATCTGCTCCAGGTCCTGATAGAAGAGGGCCTCCAGAAGCCTCAAGACGAAGCTCTGCACCTCGCCGATGATGAAGACGGTCAACGAGAAGGCCCTCTTCACTGGGCGGCCGGAGTCTCCGCCGCCGTCGTCGGCGAGGGAGAGCCCATTGATTACGCCGGCTCTGTTCCGCCGGTGGTCAAGGTCGGCGTTCATGCTCTGGACTAGCTCCTCCATCTTCCCGGCGAAGTCCTCCGGCGAGAAGGAAAAGCCGTGATCTTGCAAGGTGGCGGAGGTCGTCCTTCTTTCCATGGCGAGCTCGCAAGAGCGAACTCTTCGTACCCTCGCCGTCGCCGGACTGCCTAGAAAAGACGATCGGCAAACTATGTTGGCGGCGGAACATCTGGTAGTGGATATTCCGGCGCCGGCGGATGTGGCAGGGGCGAAGCAGGTCGCCGTCATTTCCATCTTCGTGTGGAATTGGTGATGCAAAGAATCTCTCACACACTCTTTCCAACCTGCTATTCGGTGAAGAAGATCAAAACCCGGAAAAGTAAATTGCAGAAACACCGATCAATGATCAAGAGAAATATCAACCTCTCTTAAAACTCTAATCAATCACATCTCACGGCAAGAAAAAGGAGTTTGATAAAGACTCAAAGAAAGGTGGGATTGATTGATTGAGAGAACTCACAGTTAAATACAGGGAAGGTGTCTTTGAATGTATCTTCTTCTCTAAATCGATGTCTGAAACTATGAGGTTGAGGTTGAGGTTGAGCTGCTCCTTACCCGAACGATGGTGGGTTATGGCCTTGCCAATGGCGGTGAGAGGTCACCTTCCTCCATTTATTTGTATTCATATGGAAGCTACCAAGGAAAGCTCTTGCTCTTTTCACCATAAGAGTATTGGAGACTGGAAAATGCTAGCATAGATCGTAGCATGGTATATCATATGTATATGCATACCCTTTCTTTCAATCAGATTTTCTTTTTTTTTAATGCATCATCCATCTGTGCCCAGAGCAGGAGCAGCGGCTTCTTTACTCTAATTTCTGTTGTTACAGCTTGCACACCTACTTTGGGGTATAAAATTTGTATATCAAGTAACTCACTTGATAATATACTTAATGACAATTAAACGTTTAATTTAATCATTTGATATATTTTGTTAATTGGTAGTATGTTTCTTTCGAAATTTAGAGGGGAAATGGCTCTCACCAAGTGACTGCTACCAATATTTACCAAAAGTCCAAAACCTAAATTAGAAGCATACACTTTTTTTTTAACGTTTGCCTGATAATAAAAGTCGGACACTTGTAATCGAGTCCAATTGCTGCCAGTCATTCCCGCACAATTACTCCACCGTCAAATTGAGAGAGACGCCATGTCGACTCAGAGATGATATGTTGGTTTTTCTGACCGCCACTTTGCTCTATCTATTTTTCTTGGTCATTAGGGTAAGTTTGTCCAATTGTCATGCGAATGTAGTAAAGTATGATATGGTAGCTTGAGTTGAAAAAAAGAAGAAGAAGAAGAAGAAAGGTTTTTAGCCTTGCATTGTATGGACACACCTATTGGAAACCTCATTGAAATGAATCTACAAAAAAGGAAATATTATTGCTACTTCTTGAGTGCAAAAAATCTCCCGCGGGTAGATAAGTCAAAAGCGGGGACACAAATATATGGAGGGAGGAAGATGATTTTGTTATGGTGCGGTGCCGCTGCGTTGGGAATTGACGTGGACGGTGGGTAGGGTAGCAGCCACAAAGGGTGAGTTGTATACTTCTCATTTATAATTTTTTTAAATATATTTCCCCGCCTACTACCTCAGGCTCCTACATATTTGAAAGGTTTTGTTATAAAAAAGCAAGCCAATTGCTATTATATTCTATGTATATTGTAAAAAAGAAGAGACATATTCGTCTTAAATTACGTATTTTTAGATTTTTTTTTTGCCAAAACAAACCAAAAAAAGGCATGTGGGGAATGTCCTTATGCAGGTACATGAGGGAGAAAGAGAGATAATTAAGAGTATAATAATTAATACAGTGGGGACAAAAACGTTAAAAACGCAAGTATCGTCGGAGAAGGTGGATGGCCGGCAATGGACGGGCCAGAATCAAAAGCATGGGTGTAGACCACAGTACACAGTACATATACACCATTCTTGAGTCGCTGAGAGCCAACATGTAACAGAACCAGCTCCTTGTGGTGTTACCTTGTCCCCTTTCCTGGGAATTGAATTGAGACGATAGGTAAAAGAAGAACCCGCTTGGGTTGCATGACAAAACTTTAATTTAATTTTGTTTTTTATAGGATTTTAAACTTAATAAAAATAAATATTGATGATTTGGTTTTGAATCAACCTAATTTGATTTGGTTTCCAATAAGGGTGTAAACATAACCGAAATGGATATTGATAATTTGGTTAAGAATTGAACCAAACAAAAGTAACCAAAATAACCTAACTTATAAATAATTCTAAGATCTATGCTAATTAACATAAAATTATAATATTTTATATTAAATTTTTATTTAATTAATAAAATGTATATGTTTAGAATTACTTATCAAATGAATATGTTCACTAGAACAATGATGTAACTCAAGTCATTTGATTACCAAACCGTCGAACTATTTTGGTTTGGTTCAATTTTAAGAGTAATTTGGTTTAATTTTAATTAAAAAATCGATTAATGCATATAATTCGATTGATTTAATTTGGTTCGGTCATTTTAGAACAAAATGCTCACCCCCACTTGTTAATAAAATGGAGAAAAAAATAAGAGATACAATTAACTAAAATATAATAAAAATAAAAATTATTTATTTATAAATTCAATATCTATCATCTCCTAATTTAATTCAAAATAGAAAATTTATTTATAAAAATCGGAATCTATCTCTAATACAAATTGTGATATCTATGCCTAATATATGACATTAATAAAAGGAGAGTAAAAAAACCACTCATTAAAAATAGAAAATTCAATGAAGCAAAATATAATAAAAATAAAAAAAGAAATAAATTAAATCATTATAATTTATCTCAACCTTCAATTAAAACACATCTTTAAAATAAAAATCTCTCTAAGATACCAATTATTAAAGTTATCTCATTATTTAATGATAATCTATACATACAATTCAAATCTATCCACAACGTAGGTCACGCATTGTCATGGCACCTTGCCTAATATACAACCCCTGCTATAACCCCTCAATTGGCGTCCATCTCCGACGTAGGACAACAACCTCATAGTAAATAGTTTTCCCCAAGTTCTCAAGCAATCCATTAATCTCTACCGTCCAACTGACTTGATTAAGAACCCGAAACATTGCCGAAAATTATCGGTAAACAAAATATAGCAAAAACTATATATAATGAATAAGCTTTTCAAATTAGAATTTATCCAAGTAATAGTATATATGTACAAGATTAATTGAATTGTTTACACTCCCAAGGATAGAAAAAGGAAGAACAAAATCTCGGAAGGTAGGTGGAGCTTATGAACCTCAATCTGGCCTGTCAAAGAATGGATTTCAGACAAAAAAATGGAAATACTACAAAATTAAGAGTGAGTACATGGTATACAAAGACTGCAAAAGGTTTTATTTCTTTTCCTCACCAAAGGCAAAGCATACATTCACAGCTCTGGTGTTGAGTCCTCGTCCGCTTATGAAACAATAGCTAATATACAATTGGGCACAAACACAGGTCCAACAAGGATCGAGGCAATCGAGAAATGCTCCTTCTGGCCCAGGCCTTCTTCACAGGACAGTAGCCTCCAAACTTCGGTACCAGAGTCAATGGACTGTAAAAATCCTCTTGTAACAGTAACTCTTTCTAAACATGTGCCTTTCGTAGGATGTTTGTAAACTTAATCCATTAATTCGACAGATGTTTCTAGGAAGTAAACGGGTGAGTCGGGATCAAGCAAAGATTTTAATCTCTTAGTTACCTCATCTTTTTGCAGTTGCATTTCTTCCAGTATCATGGATTCAGCAGATTTGCAAGCCTGTTCATCTCTGAATGCAAGAATCCATCTTCCATCAATCAGATTCTTTGTCTTCATTTTTACAAAAGAATCAGATCTAGCTGGCTCGGAAAAGGGCAACGTTGATGGTCGAATCCGTAAATGCAACCAATTTGGATGTTTTTCATCTATTCGGGGCTGAAAGGAGTTGTTACTATAAGAAATTGAAATTACATCGAGATACTACAGTAAAGTTAGTGAGATATCACAACAAAGATAGGAGACTAACATTTGAACCAGCTAAGGGTGCAGCAACACGAACTACCCCCATTTGCTCTTTGAGAGGCAATTCCTCAGCAAGGAGAAGCCATCCAGATATTCCACTTGATACCACTAAAAAGCAAAAATAACGTTCTTTCCCCCTCTCAAATGCAATTCTGCAAGGAATTGCATCAGCTGTAGAACAACAGGAGTCAATATGATTCAAGGAGATTGCACAAGCAAATAAATGGATCACAAAAGATGAAAGAAGGGTTCAATGTACCTAGATTTACTTCTGTGCCAGGTTTAGGAACCAAGGAGCCCAGGCTAGCATTTTTTGAACGGGAGCTCACAAGATTCTCAACCGGAGTAACTGGTGCTTGATCTGGCAAAGGGCGTCCAACAGAAAACTTATGGAGTTGATGGTAAAATACAAACATCTGTCAAAAAATAGTAAAAGCACATAATGGAAGTGTCAAGAGATGCCAAATTTTTATCAAACTAAGAAAATGAGCATCAACTTATTGCATAAAAATTGCTCTATATCCATCCACGTGAAAACAAGTTTCATTTCCATTATATCAGCTTTATGATAAACAATTTTCATGCAACTGTCAACCTATGAAGGTCCTTGTGCAATTTAAAAATGTATACGGTGGAAATGAGAACTTAACATCTTCTCTATCTTTTTTTTTTTTTTTTTTGACAAATAATATTTTCTATCTTTACAAAATGCTTTAGAAGAAATATATTCAGTGTAAAGAAATTGACAGTATTGTTCACATTGATTAATGACTTGTATCATCCTTGAGATTATGACAAACTCAATTGGCCGGCAGAAAAAATACATATTTAAATTGCCTTCACTACTCCTTGACAAACTACATAAATGAAAAACAAAAAGGAACTAGCAAAACCTTCACTACTTCTTTCATTCTTTGGCCGGCAGAAAAAGATGACTCTCCTGGAAATAAAAAAAAAATCACTAAAACACCCACAAAAGAGATACCCCAGACACTGTAGAACATAGTGAACATACTTTCTCACCTTCCAAAGAGTTGCTTGTCGATGGCAAAAGTGTATGCTTAGGATCTTTTTTAGGTGATGAAGATTCAATAACTAAAACAAACAACAATAATGGTGAAAAAAAAACATCCTTTCACAAAGAAAGATCAAAATTGCCACAACAACTCAAAAACACTACCTCTTTTGCACTTTGTCCACTCAACATCCAAAACTGATATTAGCAAATCACACCATATTCCATTGATTTCATCATATAGACAATTGGCACAACGTCTCAAGGAATCCTGCCAAATTTTGAAGCTCGTGTAAGATCACCATATATTGGATTAAACACGATCATTCGTGATAAATATACAAATAAATAACAGGATGCTCACTTATCATCTTACTCTTAGCAATTTGATGTGGCGACTGTCAAATTCACCCTCGCTATAAGGGAGTAACTGTCGCAAAAGCCATCCACCATCCCATATTGTCTCTGCAGATACATTTGACCTGCAGAAGAGAGTGACCAAGGTATCCAACACCTACGTACATATTAGCATAACAGACATCAAACCTCCACAAGCATATAATATAACCATGGCCAAAAAATTCATTTTACTTCTGCATTCAGAAAAGGAAAGACTGCAATGCCCACAGAATATGAAGAATAACAATAATTCAACCCTGCACGTACTATGTATATACTACACTATTCAAATTTCTAAAGTCAGTATATAAAAACTACAGAAATGCACTCTCGTAAAATGAGATGCCAACTGTCTTAAAGGTTCCAATATTTCCTTGTAAATGATTCAGAATCTTAAAAATGAGTCACAAGCACAGTCATTGGAAAGCAGAGACGCAAGGTATATAAAAGGGTCATGTCAATGAATTCTGAGGTTATGCTATTCACGAAATAAAGAAACAAAAAACCTGGTATCTATGTGCTCGAGGGCTGATTTCTGGTTCTCCGCAAGAACAATCCAGACCATAACGATCCTAAAAGACAAAGTATACAGAGGAAATATGTTGTAAGCTTATCAATCCAAAACCGATAAAATAATCAGACATCATATTTTGTAACATGGCATCTCTACCAAGACTGATTCTGAAGTCTTGTAAAAGTTGTGAAATACTATAAACACATCGTATTTATCCTCTTGCATATCTACGACGATTATGGCTACGGTAAAGCTTTCAAAAGCAAGAGACCCACTTGAGTGCCTTGCGCACTGGAGCTTCAAACTTATGAATAATTTCACTTGAGAGAATAATCGATCAAAGATAAAGATATCAACCACAAGCCACTAAATTCTATCTGCAATACAAATTTTCAGCAGAAGGGAAGGGTGCTTTCCATCACTAAAAAAAAATAATCATTACTCTCCACTTATATTTGGATTACAATTATAGTTTATTTAAAAAGCATAACCTAAATCACCTATAAACTTCTGTCTCAGAACCTAATACAAAATGTGGGTTAGACGGGGGCGAAAGGCTTACCTTCAGGTTAGATAGATACCTATCAAGTTCACTGCCACTGCCAATACAATTGCTCAATATGCCCCCTGACGAGAATAATTTGTCTTCATCGCAACCTTCACCAACCAGTGCTTGCTGCAAAGGACAAAGAAAAAGTACTTACAGTCATTCTAAACTAGTAAGATCTTGATATTAAACCAAAATATTTCTATATTACCAAAACTAACTAAATCCAAACTGTACTTGACGATCAACACAAACAGAAGACACTTGACAGTGAAAATTAATTACAAAAGAAAAAAAAAATCAAAACATGACTGTTACCAACCAGTAAAAGCTTCTTGTGCTGCTTCCTTCTGGGAAGAATTCCTAGTGCATCCAACATTGACTCATCCAGCTCTATCATAAACACTCAAATGTGATTTGAAAATAATAAACTCCACAAACATTTAATTTAAATGACTATGCTTACCTTTTGTTTGCAACAAAGTGGAAAGAACATTTAAAGAACCCAAAGCTTGCAAGTCATTTCCGTCACGTATATATGATAGTAACACATCCCTACAATAAGACTAGATCAAAAACTACCATTTCAAAGTTAGGCAGTAAAATTGTTTGATGGAACTCTCAGATGTACCTCAAAGAATGACACTGTGTAAAATGGTTAATGGAATCAAGATGTCCTGATAATGCTTGGTACTCTGAAGTAATACATAGAGATTCCTTTGAGTTGCTTGTTTCTGCCATTCTACTAGCGGAGGCCCTGTCCACTTCCTTGACACCTTCAGACATGGAACTCCCGATAACATGACCATTCAGTTTGCTTGCTGATTTCAAATTGAAAGCATCAAAAGGGCAGAAAAGAGAACCAGCAATGCTGTTCGCCAGATCTTTAGTTTTCAAAATTCGTAAGATGCAGCAAAGTAAGTACATTGAAGAAGTTGCTTCAATTTGGACTCCCTGGTTAATGGTAACACATGGTTTGAAATGAATTAATGATATAAACCAAAAAGTTAACATAAACAGTCAGACTAAACAAGCATAGACACACAAATTACCAACAAGAGACATTTAATGAATGCTGAAACCACGGACCTTTTAAGAAGGGGCTTAATTACTTAAAATGCCCCAAAAGCATTACGAGTAGGGTAACCTAATTTATCTTTCTTACAAGCTCAAATATTTTCGACAATATTGTTACCATCACCAATCACTCACAAACTGAAATGATTTCCTGGAGCACCTTACAAACAAATTTTTGCTGACTTTTCAAGCCAA
>JAVDBV010007958.1:0-10241 GCA_032619315.1 Piper longum
GCCTTCGCCGGCCTCCCCTGACCTCCGCCGCCTTCCCTGGGCCTCCACTGCCCTCCCCTTTCCTCCTGTAGCTACCCTCCCCTGCCCTCCGTCGCCGCCTTGACTCCGCTATCGCCTGCCTCAGCTACCCTGCCTCCGCCACCTGCCTCTGCGGTAGCCTGCCTCCGCCAAACTGCCGCCTCTGCCTCCTTATTAATTCTTAATTATTTTGATAAATATTATTTGAAAATTATTAAATTAATGATTATTTATAATTAGATATAATACTTTATTACAAGTCGATAATTATTTTGACTCGACTCAAAATCTAGTCAAATTTTATTTATAAATTTGCCATTGAGCTACTTCACACCCCCCCTGACACCTTCTCCATCATCCAAACCCTAACCGCCGTTGCCCAGTCGTCGGATCGACGTCACTCCGCCCTACCATGGCATCGTCGTACCGTCCTGGCCAGGCCCGACAATAGTCCAGCCTCTACAATACGAGAAACGGCCGCAGTTGTGCGATACTCAAGTCTACGGCAACTATCACCACCGCGATTAGATAGTCGCCTCAAGATCACCTATCCTCACACGACTTTCCCCAATTAGATATGATTATTAATATAATATATTATTTTAAAATTTTAAATATAAGCATATTTTTATCTTTTTTTATATATGTCATTTTTTGTTATTTTAGGCATTATATATTAATTTTATTATATATTATGCTTTATAATTTTTATAAAATATAATATTAACATTAAAAATGTTAAATTTATTATTTTATTAATAGAAAATATTAGTTCGTTCGAATAAAAAATATTTATACTTAATTTATTTTAATTCGATTAAATTCAATCGATCAAATTCGAGTAGACATATTTTGCACAGCGATCGGATATAAATATTTAGACGTTCATGCCTACCTTTAAGAACAATGGATAGATGATGGATGGATTGGAAAAATGGAGGTGAAAGTTAAAGGGCCCACCATGTGTCCGTTAGGAACTGCATCTGGACTCGGCTGCGGCTCAGACCACAGTGCCCAAAGGCCCAAAAAAAAGGTGCCTTTCCTTTAAGTGAAGAATAGCCATCCGTAAAAATTGAAGTGATTGATTGTCTGCCCCACACATTCTTGTCGTCTGATGAGTGACGCCTGGACCACTCTCTAGTAATATCCTTCTCTTTTCTACATTAGATGAATGGATGAATGATTTAATAGATCCATTGTGCCCTATATGGATGCAGCGCTACATTTCTAGCTTGTAAATTTGGGAATCAAATGCTAAAAGTGGAGTTGGATTTATTCTACCCATTTTCTATTCACAGTAAAGCTATCTACATTTCTAATTACAAGAGATGGAATTTCCTTTTTCTCACTGACAAAGAGATAATAGGGATTGGATTGATGTCGCCCACAATCAGATATCGCAGTAAGCGGTGAAAGTGGTGGAGCCAGAACCATCTTTATCACTCACTCACGAGTCATGACAGATAAAGCATGCATTCTATTGCATAACAGCTCCTCTCTCTTTTTTTAAGTGTTTATTAGTTTGCGAACGAGTTATTATCTAGTACAGCACAGCTGGCACGCACGCGATATCAAGGGGCAATCTTCTTCTACCACAATTTCTTAATTTGATGATTATGTTCACTATATGTTTGTATTTTTGTTTAATGTTCATGCAACAATTCACGACGGCCAAACAAGAGTTTTCTATCGTTGTCCCTCTCGTTGGTACGAAAATATTGTAAATAAAAAAATCATAAGAAAAGGAAATATAATAAAATAAAATGAAATAAAAAATTTAAATATCTTTTTTTCATATTTAGATATTAAAAATTAAGATAAAAATAAAATATTTCTTCCTATTGTACTGCCTACCAAAATTTTTCAAAAAAGAAAGCTCTGGTAAATTTGGAAGACAAGAATGAAAAGAGGAAGGCTTCCGCAGAAAGTTACAATTATCTTCCAACCGAGCATTCCTCACAATTGGTTGCCAAACAAGATTCGAATAGAAATGTCAAACGTACGTTTGCCCAGTAAAGGGAGATGGGATACTTTATTCCATGTGCCTACAGAACTTGCAGCTCGGTTCACATTTATTCCGCCTCCTCGGCTTTACTTCATCCATTTATTATATTACGTTTTTTTCCTCGAAGGATAGGATTCTCGTATCACTCAAATTTTATACAAGTTAATCCTTGTTCCTGTCCCTAAAATAAACCATTTTCAAGGAGGTTATGGACAAACGAAAGCCACCTAGGGCTTGAAAATTGGAAGATGGATGCCGTTGATATTTCGTAGTTGCCAGCAGATGCACCTAAAAGGTAAAAAAGCTATGAAGGGAGGTACCTAAAGTCACAAAGGATGTTAGTTAATTTTCTCCAGCCATGAAATATGAAAAAGGGTACTTGAAATATTTCATAGTTATCAGCAGCTAGATACAGTAAACATGTTGATCAAGAGAACCATGCCATGCGGCAGTTGAACAAGTACCAAGTAGTTACAACTTGCAGATGATGAAACCAAAAATGAACACCAGGTATCAAAAAGCAATGAAAGAATAACACGCAAGCAGCCCCAAGAAACGATCAACTGCACCAGTTTTGCTATGCCGGGTAAGGAAGCTAAGCATGCTATCGAGCATTACAATCAAACAGCAAAATTCTTCTCGTCGCACTTCAAATCTTGACTATAAAAACATACTTAGAATCACAACCCGGACACAATCTTTATCAAAATGTCTAAATTAACGCCCAGAGTGAGAAACTGGGGAAGTGACGCCATACTTAAATATGTGGACGAATTGCTGTGGCAACGCATGCTCCACCAGCCAACACAGATACACCTCAATTTAAAAACCAAAATAAACTCCATATAAGAAAATGAATTTAACAGCCAAGAATATATTTCTATCTAGGATACCTTTTTTTTCATTTTCTTTTAAAAAAGATGTTGAAAATTATTACCCTCAGCTTGAAATTCTTATCTAAAAGGCTAAAACAGCTCCACTGGCACAGCTTTGCCAGAACGAAAATATATAACAATTAAACGTAGATAAAAAACACAATAAAAATATTATTATTGTTTACGTGATCCAAATTTAAACTACATTCAAGCCCTGGGTCACTTTGTGAACTGTGCTGACAAGACTTGCACAATTTTTGGGATCAAGTGAATGAAAAAAAAATGAATTGCAACAAAAAAAAATCTGAGTTATCAAAGTTCATACCAAATCACCATCTGATTGTTCACCCCCAACTAAAACATTGATTTCACTTGATTTAGCTGTAGTTATAGAAGTACCCAGTGAGCCCTTGCTAAGGTATAAATGGCCTCCAGATGTATTATCCACTGAAATGGTTGGTGCAGAGACCTGCAAACAAAGACAAGGAAAACTAATTATTGAGGGAAGAGAGAATCTTAACACTACCATCCTTCGGGTATCATACAATACTCATTAGATTACCAAAAAAAAAAAACCAAACCTGGCACTGTACTTCAACGCCATTGAAGTTTACAATCTCACATGCTACTACGACATCCTTAGCAATTCAAAGCATATATGGATATGAAACATGCGTAATAGCATAAAGTAAACTTCTTTAAAGAAAAACAACAAAATAACCCCTACCGTGAATACAACACCTATTTTCGTGCATTTATCGATGGTACATTGTTTACTTTACCTACAAAGGCAGATAGTTAATATTTATTTCAGTCTTCACCAAGATTTATGCCAGTCCAAGTCATGCAAGAATATTACGTTTTATAAATATACATGCAGGGTGAGAAAAGACGAAGTCACCTTTCACTTGTAAAATTGAATCTTTGAAACCAAAAACATACACTGATTGCTTCGAATCACAATCATCAATTATCAATTCCTTCTTACCAATTTGATTCTCAACTGCCCACCTGACAATGTACATTAATGTTCCTTAACAGCCAAGTATACTCAAGAACAGTTAAAATAATTGAACATAACTGTAGTTTTAAACATCATAGTAGTCTAATCATTTCAAGACAATGAGCAATATCTGATTACTTGCGGCCCATTTGGAGCTCTAGCTTTGGTGGCCCCACCCTCGAAAAAGAGAATGTACTCGTCTGAGGCTCTTTTACAGTTGTGCCAACTACACTTGTTCTGTCAGTTCGTTTTTTTGTTTTCATATCATCCATCAGCTTACCTTGAAAGTTAAAATTAGGGATCTAATAAGGTTTACAAAGTTTTAAGGGTTTAAGATTTTTTAAGGTTTAGGGATAGGATCTAGGGTTTATAAATTTCATTAGAATTTTTATAGTCTTAAAGGGTTCAGATTTGGGGCTTGGGGTTTGGATTTTAGGGCAAAGAGTTTGGGATTTACTGTTTAGGATATGAGATTTGAAATTTAGGGTTTTGAGTTTAAGGTTTAAGGGTTTATAATTTGAAATTTGAGATTTAGGATTTGGAATTTGAGGTTTAATGGTTTTGGGTTTAGTATATAGGATTTGGGGTTTGGGTGTGGTTGGGGGGATGCTAGGTGTCAGAGGGGTTTATGAGTTTAGGGTTTTTAGTGTTTAAGGGCATTTGGCATTTGAATTTAAGGTTTACAAGTTTTAGGTACACTGGGTTTTAAAATTTTGGGTTTAGAAAATTTTTTAAGATTTAAGGTTTATGGTTTAGAGTTTAAGGTTTAAAATTTTAGGTTTTGGATTTGAAGTTTGGAATTTGTGGTTTACAGCTATGAGATTTAAAGTTTATGGCATGAAATTAGAGCTATGTGTTCAAGGTTTGAGTTTAGAGTTTTGCGTTGAGGGTTTTAAGTTTTGGATTTAAAGTTGGGATTTATGATTTAATGTTTAAGATTTTGGGCTATATATTTTACGTTCGGGTTCGAGGTTGAGTTTAAAAATTGGGGTTTAAATATACGATTTAAGTTTTTGAATTTTAAGGTTTACAGTTTAGAGTTCAGAGTTTATTAGACAATGAACATCGTCAAAAGTTCAACACTTTCAAATATATTATTTCCTCTTTTAATTTTTACTTTCTTTTTCTTTAATTTTTATTTTTTCCTTCATTTAAGAATTATTTTATTCTATTTTCCTTTTTTTTCTTTCCTATTAGTTTGCCTCTTATTTTTATATTTCTTTCCTTCATCCTTTCTTATCCTTTTTTATCTTTCTTACTCAATCATTTCCTTCATCTTATGAATCTTCCTTTTCTTTTTCTTTTATTTTCTTCTTGTTATTCTTCTTTCCATTCTTATTTTCCTTTTTTTTTATTCTATTTCTTTCATTTTCCATAGTCAAGACTCATATGCACCAAAATAATAAAATAAAAACTTCAAACAAAATTACTTAACAATCTAACACAATTTTTTCTCAAGAGAATATATCATATTATATCATTATTATCGACAATCTGACTACTATTCTTTTTCCTCCCACAATTGTAGAAGAATATGTCAACCTGAAAACCGTTAAAGACAGTTCCAATAAAATTAACTGATATTTAATGATATGTATGCCCTCTCTTTCCTTTTCATTTCCTTTATTTTCTTCTCTCCGTTCGTTAGCCATTTATTTCTTATTTTTCACCTGTTCTTTATATTTCCGCTTAAATAATTTTCCCTTTTTATTTCCTTTTTCAATTTCATTTCCAAATTTTTCCTTTACCTTTCAGGGGTTTCGGATGTGCTCTTCCAACTCAACGACATGTTTGGTGAGATATGATAAAGAAAAAATTTGGATGTTTCATTTTACTAAAAATTCAACAAATGCTTCATGTACCGCTTGGTACACCATCTTAGCAGGAAGATCAAGTTTAATTAAAAAACCATTCCCGAACTTTCATTTTTTTAATGGAGCATTTCGGTAACCCGGAGCACCACAAAAATTGGCCGCAGTACTATTTACACATATTTGCCATTCTCAGCAACCATTCACCCTAAACCATTCCCCGCACATTGAACAATAAAGCAAGACTGCACTAGAAACAATAACTTCATTAAAAATATTAGTTAGTTTTCATTCTATTCTTTGACTTAAAGCTCATCATGGGATTGCGGCAGATCCTTGCTCAACGAATCCAACTTATGTTGTAATTCCTGCAAGCAACGGCCATTATTTACTTATTTAGTTGACTAAACAGAAAATCACCTCAAGAAAGATTATTACCTTCAACCTCTCCTCTGAACAAACAGCTGGGGTAGAGAGCAAAGCAACGTACCTGTCAAATTAAGCAGCGCGTTCCATCAAAGTAACCCAATAATATCCTAAATACATTGTAAGTATGAACGCATCAATTAACTGTTTTTTTATGAACATACAAGGGTTTCTTGAGGCTTAGTCTGCTTGTCCTTTCCCATTGTGAGTTTACGTAATTAATTTAAGCTTCATCAAAAAATAAGTTATGAAAGAAAATTCTATGCCAAAAAATGAGAAAAATAAATTTGTAAAAGTGACAAAATATTTGCAGGTTAAGGCCTTATGCGCAAGATATATCGATGATATATTACTTAGTTTTTAGTTGTTTATTTTTTAAAATAAAGAACATTATCAGAAGGATAAAAAAGCTTTGGAAGTAATGTACTCAAGGACACCTTTTTTAAGTACGGAAAAAAGTGAAGTGGACCACAAGTTCAGATATCACCAAGAACCTAATCATCTCACCAATATCCCATCCCAACAAGGGGTTAGCTGCATCAGTATACTATAATCAATTGGTTGTTCTCACATTTTAAAAGACAAACTATGACCTACTGAAAAACAAAGTCTCAAGTTACATATGTTAAATGCCCTTCTTGGGGCAACCCTCAAAAGAGAAGTATGAAATAAAGTTCAAACGTAATTGTCATCATAACCTCTCCAAATTATTAAATACTAATGACGAGCATCTACATAAGTTTGATAACTGATCCGAAGCAAGTAGAGGAAGGCTATTTACGTAAAGCAAAGAGATCACAGTATGGAGAAATATATAGAGGAAGAAGTGGAGAGGTAAGAAGAGGGTAGCTAATGAAGAAGCTGGTAATGAAAAGAGTAATGAAATGGGAAAAGTGAAAGCTAGGAGAAGAATCAGACTGAGAAGAATAATGAGAAGGAAGTCATCGCTGATTAAGAGTGGTGTTACTTAAAGTCATGAGTTTGAAGACAAATTGTCTTTCTTAAGGTTTACTATGAGCAGTAGTCCTTAGTTTGAAGAGAAGTTGTCTTCATTATTTTCCTAGTTAAAGCATGAGTCTGAGGATTGTTGGAGTCGTTTTAAGAGTCATTGAGTTATTAGGAAATGAGTTATGTTTCTAGTCGAACTAGGAGAATGAATTTTATTATATATGGTAGGTTTCTGCCAAATCAGTTTTTTCTATTGAATGACAATCTGAAGTTTTACCCTCTAACTATTCTGTTCTCTTCCTTATCCTTTTCTTGTTTTCTGTTCATTGCCAAAGGCTATATTCCTAACGGTTAGATCTAAACCCTAAAGCTTAATTCTTGCCTAACTGTGAGTTCCTACCTTACCAAGGCCATCACTTGTGGGAGAGATACTTAAAAGGAAAATAATTGCAGCCTACGGCTTCTAAATAGGCACCATAAGATGATTGTCAGATGAAAAATATTAAATATAGTCATCTTTCATTGTATAGTTTGCACAGAGAAAAGGGTATATTAGATGGCACCCTCATTTCACAAAGATACCAACGTGCACAAAGCTCCCTCCCTATACTGCAGAGTCTTGGGAATAGTACATTAGTGTCAGATAATTAGAATGCGTTATGGGAAAAGGAGTGGCAGGTTCTTACTCGCAACGGCTAGGCTCATCAACATCTGTTAGTTCATTTTTGAGGCCACACCTAAGTTTGACCTGTATTACACGCAGCAATTAAAAATGAAAAGAAGTAGTCACTAATCCAGTAAGCTCATTTAAAGTATGTTTGGATTGAGAGAAAGAGAATGAAAGTGTGAGAAAAATGTACTTTTCTCATATTTCCTTGTTTGGTTTGAAACAATATTAGAGAAAGGGAATATATTTTACATCATGGTGGAAACCTCTTCCCAACCATTTTCCCACAAAAAAATACATGGACATGAGAAATGAGAATGATGGTATACAAAATTTCCTTTCTTTCTAACCAAAAACATGAGAGAAAATGAAAGAAAAATTAATTTCTTCATCTTTCGCACATCACTCTTATTTTCTCCCTATCTGAACAGAGCCATAAAAAATGTGCTAATCTTACCTTTAAACTTCTATTAGGGCCATTCCAGCATTTATCACCATGCATGAATTGCATGACCCTGTAAGAGTCAGCAAAATTCTCCCAACGCCTGACAGGTTTAAAAAATAAAAAGGTTTAAGGAAATACTATTACACAAGAAATATGAGCCAATTCTATAATCAACAGTTTCTTATAAGCAAGAATCATTCTCCAGAGGGGATAGAATAGCATTAAGAAATTATATATGGTGATACAGTGTGGGCCACATGTTGGATGAGATGCAGGCAGGAGAATGGTTTCTACAATAAGTTGGATGAACCAAATTTACTGGGGTTTATCATAATAAAAAAAAAACAGCTGAAATGACTAAATAAATACCTCTAACATTCTTCGTATTGATAAGTTACTCTTTATCTTCATCTTTATTTGCATAATATAAATTATGAATCTCCATTAACCCCTATTCCACAAGAATTCACCTACATTAATTCCTATTACGCAAGGACCCATACCCATGATATATATAAACTTACTATAACTACATCTATTTATCTACTAATATATTTTATTTATTAAAATATTTTGCCATAATTATGAAAAAAAATATTTCAAATATTGATCGAAAATTGCATTTTCCCTGGTCCATGCATCAGGTCACATGCTTGTTACACAGAAGTCAGAAGTCATTTCCCATAATAGGTATAACTTACCCCAAGCGGGTTGTGCTATAGCCTTCAACTTGAGTTGCTTCTTTAAAAGGGCAAACTTTATACACATACCTAACATTATATGACAAAAAAAAAATCATTAGGTTCATGATAAAGATAAGAAAGTGAATCAACCAACATTTAAAATGTCTTTTAACATACTTATTCAGCTTGTTCTCAAAGCACTGGTCATGAAAATAGAAGAACTCTTTTTCTGGTCCTGAGAAGAAGATAAGTAGGTAAGATCAGAAAGAGGAAATGCAACCAACACATGCAGATGGCAAAACAAAAATAACATTAACCAAAGTTTCTAAAATAAGTTAATAATATAAAAATCATAAACCAAATGCTTATTTCAGACAAACCAAGGTTGTCAAAGCTACCATAATCATTAGTTAATTTCTTTGTTAGAGATGATATTCTTGATTGAAGTTCAGACAATTTTGTGTTGGACTCATCGTATTCTTTCCGTACTTGAGCAGCGTCTGCAAGCAGGCACCAACAGATGATTAATTTCTGTGCACCACAAATAAAATTCCAGGAAAGATTGAAATGTACCCGATTTATTGATGGGAACTATATATAGATTCACAGCCTGCATGATGGTTTTCATAGTTTCCTGGATCTTGTCCAACCAAGATAAGCAACTTGAAGGGCCTACATCTACACATGGCAGTTATGAATCAGCAGATTACAGTTTAATCTTGAACAAACAATTATAACAGTCAACTCATCATTTACAAATAAAAAATACTGAAAGAAAATCTAACCACATTCATAGTAGAAATGCAAAATTTATCTAATTGTAGTCTAGACCTGAATGGTCTACTGTATCTTCATCAGGAGTATGAGAGGGCACTGGATCTTCATCCTCATCATCATATCCATCATCATTATTGTGTGTTTCATCCTCATCATATTTTCTGTTTTCTTCATCAGCTTCAGAAGAGTAACCATTATAATCATCCTCCGGATTGGTTTCATGTTGTTCTGCCTCCAAGTTAACATCCACCTCTTGTAACTCCTCCCCAGGTTTTTCTCCCGTCCATCGAGAAGCAACTAGGCGACCAAGATCTTCCCTTGATAAAGTATCAGTTTCCTGAGTATCTTTCCTCTCCTAATATTTACACAAACACTAATTTTGTTCTAAACCAAAACAAGTTCAAAATATAATTATACATTCACACTCTGAAATACAAAATTTCACAAAAAATAAATCTTATAAAGAGATACTGAAATCACTATCAACTAAAAACACTCAGAATCATATGTGACAAATTAAGAAACACTGTGGCAACAAATTAATAATTTTTTAAAGGTTCTTCAGGGGGGGGGGGGGGGGGGG
>JAVDBV010007961.1:6385-45598 GCA_032619315.1 Piper longum
GGTAAATAACAATTTCTAGCTCTACCACCCATCTTTTACTGCTGGCAATTTTGTTTATTAGTTTTGACGATGGCCATAATACCCTGCTACATGACAATATCATTAAAATGGTGCATAAATTGATCATCTGATCCTGCTCTATTTTGCATTTTCTTTTTCATTTTATGATGTGTATGTAGTTCAGTTTTCACCAAATGCCCCTCTTATTTCATCTTCACTTGATGCCAAGGAAAATGAATAAGTCTGCAACTCTTTCAATTGAATGAGCTGCCCTGCTCATGATGTGCAGACTTCATTGAAGCGAGTTCATTACTTATCATCAGTTTGTCCCCAACTTCTTCTTTTAGAAATGCATCCGCAGATTTAAGACATGGGTAATTGCTTATATTCAACACCGGCCATTGGTGGGCTCACCAGGGCAAGCTCAAAAGAGTGTGGGAAGCTCAATATATAAAATTATTCCTGTTTAAATTTCAAGCAACCAATAAAGAATTTCATTTTTTTCCTAAAAAAAGGTTTCATCATCAATTTTTTTTCCTACCAAGTTTAAGAAAGCGTTTAATAGCATATTCTATTTTTTCATACTAGAAAATAGCAGTAATAGTTGAAATGCTGGTTTACATTCACACAGGTGGCGCTTCTTTGAAAAGAAAGGATTACCGGTTGAAGACGTGGAAGTTAACATAGCTTTCGGCACAGCAATGAAAACGTGGGCTCAGTGGGTAGATGAAAATATGAACCCCACAGTGTTTGTCTTTTTTAATTAAATAATAATATTTTTTAAATATTTTTAATTATTTATTTTTATGAAGGCAAGGCTCAAACAACTTTAAGCAAACCATCCACTCATTAAATATTATAGTGATAAAATTATTATTTAAAAAATGAGTATTTTTATTTACGATTATCTGGTTCTTCATTGGTTGTGCATTCAATATTAATTGTAAGACTTTCCAATAAATTATTTTTCATTATTTTTAATAACATCTAGTATAAAACATATATTAATATTACTACAAGGTGTTTATGTAAAAAGAAGCAATGAACATCATCTAATTTTCCTTGTTAGGTCAATGCAATATTCTCCCCGAACCATAAACATATTTCAATGTCATGTGTAAAAAGAAGAGGGTAAATTTATACCTTTTTTATACTTTTTTGCCCCTCATTTTAATAAATTCATTGACATTCTTTTCTACCAATATACTAAAATTATATATTTTTTGCCCCCTTTAAACGAAGCCATTGATAAATTTTTGTTAATAGTTCTCATTTTTTTTTGATGAATTTTCCGTACTAGTTTTCCACATTTGTTATTTTTTAAATGGGTTGTGCTCTCAGGTCATCTCTCTCGTAAAAAAATTCCTATGTCAATGCCGTTAGCTTAGTTTACAATGATTGGTAGACGAAGTATAATTTTATCTAATTTAAATTTGATAAAATATTAATTACATGATCGTGAATATATGGTTAGATTTAAGTCTATTTTGATTTAATGTTCTTGCATATAATTTTAGAGCTAAAAATATATTTTTTTAAAGGCAAGTGATTAGTGGTGTGAAATTTGTTAATTTAGTCTTACCTCTAGTATTTAATGGGTTAAGATTCTGTTTATGATTAAGAATAAAATATAGATCTTTAACTTGTTAACTATTTTAAAGAAATAACTTATGCTTATTATATAATAGGGACGATTGTGAGATCCCCTAAGATTTGTATAAATAAGAATAAATTATAAATCTCTAATTTGGTTAACGACTTTTAAAAAAATAACACATAGACGTATATTATATTCCATTTTAGGCTAAGGCCGTTGAGACCCATCAATGGGGTGAGCTCGCACACAAAATTTGAACATTAGACCTCTCTAAAGAGGAGAGGGTGTCCCATACCAACGGGCTAATAATACTTAGAAATAATACTAAGAAAACATGAGGTGCTTAACCAATATACGTTCAAATTAGGTACCCTAAGTACCCGGCCCCACGCGTATGAATCACGTATGAATCGCGTTTTCTCACGCGCGCACTCTTTACTCGTTTTCTTTACGCAGTGATGGGAAACGGACGCGAGGGTTTGTGTTAGGGTTTTAGACGTCTCCCACCGCCATTGTTGCTCCACCTCCCAACCCTTGCCAAGGTCGCCATGGGCGTCTTCGAAGACGGTTCCTCGTGAGCTCCTCTCCCCTCCCCCCTCATCTCCTTTCTCTTGCCGGATTTTTCGGATTGAGTTTTGGTGGCGTTTTTCGCCCGTAACCGGTGTTCTTGTGTTTGCTTCCCGTGTTAGGTTTCCTGCTTCCATCAACTCCCTCGCCGCGCCGGTTAAGTCGGCCGTTGACAAGTACCAGCTGCTTCCTGAATTCCTCAAGGTGAGGAGGGGGTTGATTGATGTGAATTCTTTTGAAATTTATCGTAGAATAGTTGAAAATGTTGGATTTGGGGTTGTCTGCCAATCTATTGATTGTAGTTGGATATGGGGCTTGCTAATGGGTTTGATGACTATGTTAAGGTTCGGGGACTGGTGAAGCAGCACATTGATTCGTTCAACTATTTTGTAAATCACGATATCAAGAAGATCGTCAGGTCGAAAGAAAATGTTCAGATAACCTGTTCCCATGATCCTGGCATCTACCTCAGGTAATTATTCAATGCCAGACATGCTCCAGGAATGACATACATATACAGAGAAAGTGTGTGGAAATACGTGGTGTGAACAATGGACATGGTTGTTTAATAGGTTTACGGATGTCTACATTGGTGAGCCGTCAAGACATAATGATACTTCCATGGAGTTGTTGACACCCCATCAGTGCCGCCTGTCTGATTTGACGTAAGTTTAACTTTCTGCTGACAGTTGTTTTTATGATAAAAGTTGATGAGAAAAAAGCTTCCAATACCTGTTTATTTTGTTTGGTAGATGTATTTTTAGTATTTTTCTTCAACTAGAGCCACGACTAACGTTGTCATACTTTTTGTGTATTTTCATGGAGTTATATTATGTTGATAAGTACATTTTTGGAAAGTATTGTTACCCTGAAGAACAGGCTAAACTCTTGAGAAATGAATTCCCTTTATGGAAGTAATTTTATAAGATGTTAGCATGAATATGTTGGCAATACAAGTGCTACATTGCTAAAACTGTGGCATGAATTTATCGTGATATTTAAATGAGGAAACCCGTTTAATTTTGGTTTTTGGGAGGTGTTCTTTGGTTGAGCTGAAGAGTCTTCATTTTATTGGATGTATTAATATCTTCATCCATATGTATACTGATCTTCTTCTCCCACCTTATCACAAATAATTGGATTAGGTAAAAGAAATTTCCTCAATAATGCGTTGTTTTTTTGAAAGAGCTGCAATGAAATTTTAATTGTCTCAAGTTCCTTTTTATTATGGAAAAAGGTTTCCTTAGCCCAGGGTAGGAATGTGTTCTTGCACCCATCTAATATATGAGACTGTCAAATAACAAAGATGGTCCAGATTAAACCACCCATCAACATGTTGTAAACCCTAAAGCTCCATTATTCCAACCCCAACCAGCCACCGTAATCACTGCTCACATCTCCAACCCACTGATGAACCACCCAGAAATTCTGGTGACCTCAGGCGGAGACTCTGATGATGATGCTCCCATCTTCGATCTTGGCTGGTTTTAATCAAGGCCAAGGAATTGCTGACACATTTTAGTTTTTAGTCACATTTTCTGTAGATGTCAATGACTAAGAGCCGTCAACTGTGAGTTGGTGTCAATGCCACAAGGAATTATCCCCAACTGCGCTGGACATTTATCAGTTTGCAATAGATGTCAAGGACAAGGATTGCAGCAGTTTTGGGTATTTATCAGTTTTAGAAGATGTGAATAACAAGGAAGAGTTATCAGAGTATTTGTTTGCCCATTAATTTACAGTATCTATGCCAAGGAATTGTGAGCAGTTTTTTGTGTTTATCATTACTCAAGTAGATGTCAATGCCTTAGAATTGATAAGAGCATTGTACATCTATTTGCAATAGATGTGTATTATTCAATAAATAAGAGAATTCAAAAATAATATGGATTGTCTTTGTCATATTTTTATTGCTTAGTTTGATTCATAATAATAACAAAGGACTCCTGATCCTTCACTTGTTTGATTATATTCCTTGGTTGATTCTGCGCTTGAATAAAAGATAATGTCAACATTTTTTAACAAACGATTGTCAAATTTCGAGTTGTATAAAAGATCAACGATGATGACGGTCTGATGGTGGAGATGGCTAGATGCTGGCAATTGGACTTAGTTGGGGCGATGGGTGGTTGAAGGAACAGTGGGCGGGATGGGGTTTTGGTCATCATCTCATGAGTATATCACTGTCCTTATGCTCGGACGGTCTAGATTTTAGATGTCATGCTCAGGGCTCAGGCAACCGGCCCTCTTTTATTATATTGTGCCTATTGTTGTTTGTTCTTTTTATAACATGACAACTAACATGGATATTTCCCCTTGATGATGTTTTAAGGTTTGCGACTGTTTGTCTGTTTTGGTTGGCGTATTCTTTTTTTTTTTTGTTATTTCTAGCAAAAATTTACTTTGTGATAACTTCTTGATAGGTATTCTGCTCCAATCAAAGTGGATATCGAATATACAAAAGAAAGGGACCATAAGAAAATTCAAGAGTCAAAGGTAACACTTTATTTCCCTTGCTTGCATCTGCGGTTAAAATGTAGGTTGGAGTAGTCTAACTTGTGCTTGTTGTGCTAGTAATTGTGCTAATAAGGGTTTCTTATTGCATGTTTTAATTGCAGAAAGGTGTTGTACTTGGTCAGATGCCAATCATGCTGCGCAGTTGCAAGTGTGTGTTGAATGGAAAGGATGAATCTGAGCTGGCCAAACTTGGTTTTCTTTTATGCATTTTTTATTATTATTAACACATCTTTATTGTTGATGTCTAAAATTAGTTATTAATAAATTACCCTTTGCTGTTTCTGCAGGCGAGTGTCCTCTTGATCCAGGTGGTTATTTCATTGTTAAAGGTACTGAGAAGGTAAATTACCACTTTATACACTTTTTTTTACAAAACTTAAAATTGACAGATTGCCACAAGTGGGAACCAGCCTCCTGCAAAAGTGCTGTGTAAGACTGCTACAATTGACCCTTTCTAGTTTGGCCCTCCTGAACCCCGCACAAGCGGGAGTCTTTGTGAACCGGGCTACCCTTTTTTTCACCACGAGTGGGTGCTATGCAGCAAATCAGTTTTTATGGGCTCAAGTTTACTTTTTGAGAAACAATCTACTAAAATTTATAGGCAATCTTTATTAGCCTTAACATTTTGACAAATGTCAGTAAGAAGTATTTTATTTGTTTTGCTACCATGAGAAATGGTCATTGTTATTAGCATTTTTTGTTAATGAATCATATTCGTTAGCCCCTTCATATAAAAATACACTGGCTGCCTCATTCTTTTAACACTTGTTGAGTGTTTGAAATTGTTAAGCAATTATATTTTATCAATGATGAAGCATGTATCTTACAAACGTTGCAAACTGGTTTTGTAGTGCTTCTTCCTTGATAAATGGGGGAAACAGTGGAAATTGTTTAGCCAATTTGTGCTAAAAACCCAAGTGCAAAAAGGAGCATGAACAACATGAAAAACATTATTAAGCTTGAGAGTTGAACTAGGAGTAGATAATATAGTAGAACCAATACCAGAGATGAGCTAACCTGAACTGTCGTCCACCATACAACAATCATCTCCTCCATACTCTAAATGATTATGCAGGTTGAAGCATAATTAGTCACATGATGAGTGGCACCAGAATCTGTAAGCCACTATTTGGAAAAGTTTGCACTAATATGCATGATAGCCAGTTGTCGAGGGGATTACGGCCTTTATAGGGCCATGTGCAGCCTGTTGCAACAATCAATAGCAAGATGCCCAAGTTTGGAACAGATCTGACGGAAGGGCTGCCCTGTGAGGTGCCAGAGTTCTGGCCTTGAGAAGGAGGTTGACTAGATGAAAAGCCATGCCCACGACCTCAACCATTCTTTCTTTGTGAATGAGGCAGAAAGTAACCTTGTTGAGGAGAGGGATGGGAGGGAGAGGATGAAGACTTGGCGGCAGCAAAAGCAGTGACATTGGAAACATCAAGCTGAAGGGAAGAGAGATGTTCCTTAGGCCCGTAAGGGGGAGATCATCAGCCTGTAAAGAGATTGTGGTGACGAAGGATTTATACTTGGGACCTAAGCCACCTAAAGTGTAGTAGAATAGATTTGTGTCCATTATAGGAGAGGCCATTGAAGCCAACTGATTTGAGAGACTGTGGATTATCAGAAAATACTCATCAATGGGGGAAGAACCTTTTTTGATAGTTTGAAGTTTTTCTAGAAGTAGAATGATCTGTAGCTTGGAAGCAGTTCAAGGTTTTGCTCCAACTTGGACTAGATGGCATATGAGGAACTGTAAACTGGATCAACCACTTGAGCAAGAAGTGGCTCAGTCAAGGTAGCAATTATCCAACTTGTCAAGTGCTGACCTTGTTTTATCCAAAGAGTTTACTCGGGATTGAGAGTGGAGATACCATCATGTTTTAAACATGGTGGAGGGCATTGGAGAGATCCATCAATATAGCTCACAAGTTCATAAGTTTGAAGGATGGCCAGAAATTGAGACTTCCACAGCAAATAGTTATTGTGATCAAGTTTGACAGAGATAAGACGGACAATGTTTTAAACATTGATATTGGCAGTAAAGAGGGTATGGTGGTGGAAGGGGATGGGGAGAAGGTGGATCAGAAAAAAAGGACTGTGCAAACTCAAGTGCAAAAAGGCAGCTTGAGATTGTATTCTCATTCACATATATGGATGATACACAACAGAAGGATGTTGAGAAATGGAAGGAAGGAATGAAGCAACAAGACTGATGAGCAGATAAAGACGAAGGTACAGATAACAACAAAACAAGAGAGTACTCATACTATGCTAAATAACATTATCAATGTTACGGTTAATGTTTACCAATGCTGTCTTTGCCTTGTTCCTTTCCCCGTCCATTGTGCAGTCTATGGCTTCACGCCTTTGTGGTTGGCTCCATGTATTTTTCTGAGGCATGCATCATCAGCTGTAGTAAATCTTGGCCTTGTTAGCCATGGATGATAAGCAATTCGTTTGATCGTATTTGGCAGAAGTTTTGAAATAAGATTCACCATGTTTTCGTCACAACAATTCTGCCAAAACACCTTTTTTTGTGATTTGTTCAATTAACTGTTACAGTTGATAAATCTTTTTTAGTTTTTTTGTTTCTTGATAGTAGTGATATTAATATAGATGTTACTTATAGGATGTTAGTTTGAGTGGTTAGAATTGGAAAGTTGCTTTCAGCATACCATGAGAAGGTTGTATTCCTCTTAAATAGAATGTGTAGTTTGGAGTCATGTTTGACGCTTATCTCATGTGGTAGTTGTTTCGGTAGATTGAGACCTTGATAGTAGTGACCTCGTGGATTGTGTCCCGAGTTCAGCCTATTGTAGAGCTTTATAAGTTTCTATGGTTCCCTAATAGAACTGAGTGTAGCATTGACTCATGGATCGAGTCATTAGAAACCTTGTGAGAGGTACAATTCCTGCTATGGGAATATTCTAAGTGTTTGACTTGATGGTGATTGTGTGTGGTATACCGTGAGTTGGTGACTTTGACCTACAGTGGAGCTTTTAGTTCACTCTATTGACCTTGTGAGGATCTACTTGGATGACCTTGCATGGGTAGACTTTTGCTTGGGTTTAGTACGGATATATGATATAAGTTATGTTAATTGATTGTGCTTCGTCTTGATTGCAGTAGTCTTAGCTTTAGCTGTTTATGTGATTCATATTGTCACTATTTAAATAAATAAACTTAAGAACCATTTCTCGTAAAGGAAAGTTTGTGAGACTTTTTGTTTTTTTTAATGCTATTTTTTATCCCTTGAGTGCTCTTATAGTACGTTGATTTTTTGCATTATTTTCATGTGTTAATAACTATTGTCAATGTTTTCTGAAATGCCTCCAACCACTATGTGTAGGTTATTCTTATCCAAGAGCAACTTTCCAAGAATCGGATTATAATTGATACTGACAAGAAGCGCTGGTATTGTTTATTACTGTTAAAATGATTGCAAGTTACCTTTTTGTGAAATATAATATTTGTAAATGGAGAACTAATTGTGGGATATTTTATTTGTCAATTGAAATCTTTCTTTAAATAACTTTACTAACAAACCAAGAAAGAAATGGGTAGAGTGCAATGGGTTATCATTATGTTTGGTCATGTTTATATTTGGTCGCTCATGTTAATTTGTTTTATTATGGTAGGCTGTCATGTATTTTGTTATCAGGTTGGTTCTTGGTCATTTCTTATAAGACCTGTTTATGGATGGTGTATTCTCTTTCACATTTAATGAGGAGTTAGTCAAATTAAGTTGGAGTACACAAGCGTAGGAAAATATGATTGAGGAGCCTCTTAAGGAGCATGAAACAAAAGCCCAATACTGAGAGATGATTGCTTATGAGGCAACTTCCTGCCCAAAGGAATGTGACTAAAACTAGTAGTGGAGGACGGAGTGGAAAGGTGCGTGTAGAACCTTTCATCATCATTTCCAATAGCTTGGGGTTTTGTTAATGGATTGCAAAGGAGTCTTATGACATCATGGATTTGGTTTCTTAAAGAATATGCAACAACTATTGAATGGAAGAACTGAGAATTCCTTTAAATTCCTTTCGTCGTCAAGATGTCAGTTTAATCTTTAACTGGTCCCTATAAAACTATTCTTCAATGTGCAATTATGCCGCAAGCGAATCTGAGCTCCTGCCCTCTTCCAATAAAGCAAAGTTTGTGGGATCACTAGAGAAATTGGACTGTGCAACATGAAGATTGAGTTGGGCATATCCCAATCTACTAATAATCTTGCCAAAAGATTTTGAATTGCAATGCTTCAAAGCAGACCTAACCATTTGGCTCTTTCTAAAAAACAAAAGATGAATTGAAGGTTTCCATCATCTCGAATGGACCATGCATTATGAGCTATTGCCTTGATTGACTCACTAGAGAGCCACATCATGAAGTGGTGAAAAGGCTTTGGCTCATTAGCCTTTGATTCTTCTAACTTTTGAGGAGATGAGAATTTGATCTAAAAAACCAAGTAGGCAATTTATATGAAACAAGGGGAATTTAAGCAGTCCATGAACATTATAAAGACTGATCCAATTTTTTGTATATAATGGATTCATTTTAATGCAAATAACTCATTAAAGCATTTCAAGATTATATATTGAGCTCATTAAAGATATGTATGTAGGTGTTGGTGCTTGTGTCAAGGCAATAACATGCAAAATAGAAGAATTTTTAGTTAAAGTTTGTTTGCATCCGGCGTCTTCTTTAAATCCTTACCTCTTTTTCATTGTGATGGATGAACTAACCCATGGCATTCAAGATGATGCTCCATGGTGTATGATCTTTGCAGATGACATGGTGTTGATGGATACTACTAATGAAGGAGTAGGGGTAGGTTGCAATTATGGACTGGTACCTTAGAAGCATAAGAACTCAGGATAATCTGAGAAAAAATAGAGTATATGAAATGCGACTTTTGGAGGACCACATAGAGAAAAGATCATGAATTACCATAGAAAAGGTATTTTAAATATCTTGGCTCTATATTAGGGGGTATTGATGAGCATGCATATATAGGATTGCGGATGGATGGTTACATGTAGAGCCACATCTGAAGTTTTTTGTGATAAACAGATCCATGCTAAAGTGAAGGGTAAAATTCTACTGGTTTTGCTTTATGGGAAATGTGTTCCTTGGGAGTTAATTAGAAACATCCCACCTCTATGCTCGATGGGAGAGCTCGCTAGTAGCCCAAACAACTAGTAGGTCAGGTGGTGGTGGTGGCTATTCGCGCTTTGAAGGCCCTTCCAGCTTTGCTTTGGTTTTTGTAAAGTGTTAAAGCTTTGATGAACAAACTCGGGTTGGAGGAGTTTACTGAGAAGCTGAAGTTGCTACCCAGAAATGGGGATATTCTTACCCTTTTAATGATAGTCCAATTCTCTTGAGTGGATGGTAGGGAAGCTTGCTCATTTTGATCTGGTGACTAAGTTTTCCTGGATGTCCAATAGGAGGTTGAACCTAACTAGACATTAAACTCCAGATATAAGCTAATGATCTTCATCGTGTGAAGAACGATGAATCCATTTAGATTAGTTTGAGATAGTCGCCTACACAGAGAAACACCATTTGGGGCAGCATTTTTATTAGCAATAGTGCAGAATTATCCATCGCAGGTGAACCACTGGATGAAGGCTCCTTTGATGGTGTGAAGGGGGCTTGTTAATTGAACAAGGTGCCAAATCAGATGAGGAACAAATAGTTTCAAAGTGATCAAAGCAATTTCATTTTAGAGTAAATCTTTTGTTTCCATTCATATACTATGGGTTGAGTGAAAGAACCATCTTCATTTTACAATCAGTGATGCGGGGTAAGACAAAGTGAAATCTCTTTCTGCATAGGTTGTTGCAACAGCAAGCTGAGATTTTTTGATGGCTGCTTTGTTATCAAAAAGAGGGACACCAAATATGCTTGTCAACATTAATATTCACTCTTCACCAAAGTATTGGATAGGAAGCCCTGAGAAAGGAACTAGATTGGTATAGGTTTCAGCATCCCTCTTTCAGTGCATTCCGGGGTACCACTTGGAAAGGAAGGGACTGCCACTGCTGGTCCATGAACTATGAAAGGTGTGCTCACAATCTTACCTCATAAAAATTTTAATAAGAAAAAGCTTTCTTCCTAAGGATTGCATGTCAAGAGGGTTAATAGCTTCCAAATTTTCTACCAAGTACTGCATGCCAGATTTTGTCAAGCCTTATTTATTGTTGCTGTTAAAGTATGTAAAGAAAAGAACACTAACTAGGGAGAAGTGTAGTGAATCAACTTGATCCACCACGAGTTTCTTTCCTAATTTTATAGACAACAAACAATTACAATTTTGTGGTTTCTTATCCCTAGGATGTCTACAACTAATATTCAACTAAGGTTTGATGCAATACACATGACAACAAACAACAAACAATGATAATGATAACTATCATTCTTACACTCCCCCTCAAGCTATGAGTGAGGATCTATTAGACATAGCTTGGATAGTATCTCCTTATGTTGTGTTTTGGGTAGAGCTTTAGTGATAACATATGCTAGTTGTCTCTTGGAGGATATATGACTCAACTCGATCTGTTTCTCCTTAACTCTTTCCTGAATGTAGTGACAGTCTAGTTTAACGTGTTTTGTCCTTTCATGGAAGACAGGGTTGTTTGCTATATGTATATTAGCTTGATTATGACACCATAACTTCATGGGATGAGTAATTGAGAAACTAACTCTTCAAGGAACGTTTTTCAACCACACCTAACTCTTGAAGATACTTAAGAACTTCATGATTTGAAAAGAGAACAAACTCTTTCGGAAGAAGATAATGGTGCTAGAGTTGTAAGGCACGTACAACAGCATAAAACTCCACATCATAAGTGCTATCACGAGAAGGAGCACTTGATAGCCTAAAGAAAGAAATAGGCCTTTAATTTTGATTAAGGATGGCACCAATGCCAGACTTGGAGACATCACACTCTACCTCAAATAATTTGGTGAAGTCCGACAAGGCCAAGAAAGGGGCCTCAAAGAGAAGGATCTTGATTTGAGCAAAGGCCTTATCTGCTGCACAAGTCCAAAGAAAATCACCTCTTTTCATAAGATCAGTAATTGGAGCCATTATAGATATGAAATTCCTAATAAATCGACGATAGAAACTTGATAAACTATGAAAAGACCGTATTTGGAAGAGTATAGTAGGGCCCAGCCAGATCTTAATGGCTTCAACCTTAGACATGTCGGGTGTGAGCTCATATCTTGAGACTTCGTAACACACAAATATGGCCTTGGGAACAAAGAATGAACATTTGGAAGTATTAGCAAACAATTCTTCTTCCCATAGTTTAGTAAGGATTTTTCGAAGATGCTATACATGAGTAGAAACATCTTTGATGTAGATCAAGATATCGGCAAAATAAATGACTATACAAATTCAAATAAAGGAACGAAGTGCTTTGTTCACGAATGTACTTGGAGCGTCAAAAAGATCAAATGGCATCACAAGCCACTCATATAATCCGTCTCGAGTTTTGAAGGCTGTTTTCCTTTCATCGCCTTCTTATGGTAGTCGCTCCATAAATCGATTTTCGAGAAAACTGAAGCTCCACAAAGATTTACAAGCATATCATTAATTGAGGAATAGGAAAATTGTAGCAAATAGTAATCTTATTTATTGCCCAACGGTTGATACACATGAGCCACCTCCTGCCTTTTGTAGGTACAAGTAGGACCAGAACCGCACATGAACTAGAGCTCTCGCAGATGTAACCACACTCAAACAGCTTCCACCTGTCGTAGGAGCTCCTCGTGCTAATCGGGTGGCATCCGATAGTGTGGACGATTGAGAAGCATCGGGAACTAGGTCAATTTGATGTTGGGCTATCCCAGCTGGTTGTGAAGTCCATGTGGAAGCTCCTTGGGGATGACATTCGTGAGCTCCTCAAGAAAATTCTAATCGTTAGGAGTGATCAGAGAATTCTCATGAGAGGTTGTAAGGAGGCCTTGGGCAACCATTGCATAGCAATAGTTGGTCTCTTCAAGTGCATGCTTCATCTCCTTGACTGTGAGACAAGCAGATGGAGAGGTACTTGCATCCCATTATTGTGGTTGGAGGTTAAATTTCCTGTTATTAATAACAACAGAATAAATGTTAGAATGTCTTCTCCAGGATGGATCGCAGTCGTAATGCCAAGGGTGTCCAAGGAGAAGATGGCAAGCCTCCGAGGGTGCAACATCACACAAAACCTCGTCCTTCAGAGCTCCAATAGAGAAAGATACCAGACATTGCTTAGAGACCAACACTGTACGAGTGATAGAAAACCATGCTAGTTTGTAAGGGCAAGAGTGGCTTTCAGTTGGCAACTTCAGTTTTTGGACCGCCTTTGCCGCAATAACATTTTCGCTGGTGGCCAGATCAGTAACCAACTTGGCCTTGAAACCGCCAATGTGACAAGTGGTTAAGAAGATGCTATGTCACCTCCAATCCTCCTCAGAAGACTACGGAGTTAGGAATAAAGGTCTAGTGATAAGAATGAATCCTTCAACGCCGGAAATGTCCTCCTCGTGAACATATTCAGCAAGAGGGACACCTTCCTTGTAATAATTTGTTCGGTCCTTACAACCCTCAATGTCATCACTCAACAATGCCGGCCTACTGGTAGGGCAACTGGCTGCAATTTGGCCTTGTTTGTTACATTTAAAACAAGTGACTTCAGTCCTAAAAGTTTGTGAAGAGGGCTGGCTAGGACGTGATGGAGGGGCATTTAATGGAGGATAGGGGCGTCCAATAGGGGAAGGAGATGGTTGGTTAGGGTTTTGTGAGGGCTGAAATCTACGGGCAGCTCTCGAAGCCTGGGCTTCAAAAGCGTCAGCTTGGGGGACTATTTGTTCCACCGTTTGGAAGTAAAATCATGTAAGCCTATCTTGTAGAGTAGGGTTCAAACCAGAGAGATAATGAGCAACAAGTTTGTCATGGCTCTTAGCGACTTCATTATGGCCCAACAAGATATAAAAAGACTTCGTATATTGCTTAACATTTAAGTTACCTTGCTTAAAATTGCAGAGTTTAACAAACAATTGTTGTTTGTACCGATAAGGAAGGAAAGGCAGTGTTAATTCTCGCCTCAGTTCTTCCCATGTTTCGACCATTAGTTCATTGACTTGAGCTTGTCGAACAGAAAGGGCTTTCCACCAAGCAAGAGCACCACCATGGAATTTAGTAATTGCAAGTCCGACACGGTCAGGAGATAGGACACTGTAAGAATGAAACACTTGCTAAATAGTAGTGAGCCAATCCAAAAATTCAGTGTCATCATGATTACTGTGAAATTTTGGAATGTCATCTAGAGATCTACTCGCCCATCTGTTGGGAGACATGGATAGGAAACTCATCCTCCCACTCTTCATCATATTCATACGTGCCATAAGCTAGTAGGTTATCCCTGTATGGAACCAAATCACAGGCAACGAGAGGAACCGCATGATGCCGATGAGCGGCGTGAGTCTCCCGATGATGTGGACCATATGCAAAGGCCATACCTTGTGTGTAAATAGGGGCCTGCCGCTGTTGAAAGCGATGAGGAACAGGCTGCTTCCGGGAATAGGGTGGTGGATTTGGTGTATCAGGAGGTGAAGGTGGAGAAATGGGTGGTGCATTAGCTGCGGTAAAGCGCCGGAATTGTTTAGTTAAAGCATCCATCTGAGATTAAAATACACGTGCTTGATCGGTAAATTTTTGGTCCAGGTATTGCTGAAAGGCTTCGTTGAAAACATGGAGATGGTTGTTGGTAGATGACCCATTGTTCAACAAATATTGATAAGGACAAGGGGCTAAAAGAAGGGGTTGGCAGAAAAAGGCAGCAAATACGGATGGGCAGCAATTGCTTTGGCGGTGAATGGGTGGTGGTGGGTAAAACATAGGCACACAAAGAGAAACTTGAGGCTTAGTTACCAATTTGATGCAAGATTGATGGAAGCAAGATATATGCAAATCTATGCTTCGAACAAATAAGAAGGAGAAGCAAGATCTATGCAAATCTATGCTTCAAACAGATAGGAAAAAGAAGTAATAGAAACAACAATACAAAATAAAAAATATATATAAAAGTCGACTTGCTTTCATTCATTCATCCATGCTCCTTCCTTTACAATCAACCCACTAATATATAATGAACTTAGATTCTTGATACCCCAGAGACTTCTCAACTTACAATCACAACCCAAAAGAGAACCTTACAATTTTCAATGGAACTTAACTTGTTTTATTCAAGATAAAGTTTGACCCAAATAATAAGATTTTCATGCTTTTATTTCCCCCTCTCTTTCTTCTTCTTTCAAGTATAAACTTTATTAAAACAAGGAAAATTAAGGAGATCATCTTTAATTCGTAAAGAAGTTGAAGAGCCATGATGACTAAATTGCTTTTCATCATGCTGCCAAAAAAGACACCACTTTTAAGTTCTTTTTTCTGCCTTTTCCATTTCTCCATGTCTTCTGGATAAGACTGATAGATTTTAAGTTCCTCCCATTTTTCCCTGACACTGCTGTATAGCTTGTTGAAGCTCCTATATCCTTGCTTGGTGAGGAAAATATCCTCATACAGGTCACATATTCTCTGTATATTGCCATCAGATGTGAAAGTCTCTTCACAGAATTCCACACAGCATAGGCACTTGGTAACAGCATAACATCACATGCAATGTTTTGTTCCGTACTATAACATAGCCAAGTTCAAACTTGGGCATCCTCCTTAGCAAATGCGAAGTTGCAGCTTCAGGCGTAGGTTCTTCAATGTACCTCATCTTCTCCTTTGTGGTCTTGACAGCTGACCATTGAAGATAGTTCTTTCCATATGTTTGGTGGTGGCAATGGAGGAACTATCAAGAAGGTCCTCAACTGACATGATGTTAGACTCAGGATTGGAAGCAGCAGCTTAAGATAGGTTGAATAAAGAACAGATATTGGAGGAAGAAAAGAACTGAAACAAACTGAAAGTAGTGGATGGAATGGTCTCACTACTCAGATTCACAGATCTCAATGAACAGAGGCTCTTGCATACCATGTTAAAGTATGTCAAAGAGAAGAACTCTAACTAGGGTGAAATGTAGGGAATCAACTTTATTCACCACGAGTTTCTTTCCTTCTTTTATAGACAACAAACAGTTGCAACAACCCCACATTTTGTGGCTTCTTATCCCTAAGTTATCTACAACTAATATTCAACTAAGGTCTTACTTAGAACCAGTTAGACCCATGTAATACACACGACAACAAACAACAAACAATGATAATAATAACTATCATTCTAACATAATGCTTTTGAAATTGTGTATCAGTATTTCTATTGCACTTATTATCTTTCTTTGAAATAAATTTTTGTTTGGGTTTTTTGTGCTAAGGTTTATAGATTCACTTGAAAATTCCAGCAATAGGTGAGTATTTAACTTTTGGATAAACCACTTAAAAGAAGATATAAATGGCATGCAAAATTGTGTTTCCTTATGCATGCATGCCTAAGGATTTTAAATTTTATGAGATCTACTTCAAAATACAAACTTTGACACCAACTCTAGCTCTCATTAAAAATATTGACTCTTCATTAATATTCCAAAAGCCTTAATATCCTATGGAGTTCTGGTCCATGAGTTGCAACCCTTAGCCTTGATGAAGTGAGAACCTTTGTTTCCATGATTATGTCTTTCACATGGCACTGACTGTTTTGCCATGGCATGTGCCCATTCCATTGTTATGCCTCTCCCCCAGTCGTGACGCTTCCCCCAAGCTTGTTGACAATTATGGCTTACATCTCAAAGGTTGAGCCCATTGTCATGCATTTGATAATAAGCTGACAACTCCATTGGGCCCCATTTTGTGATTGACTACGTATTTTGACATCATGTTCAATTCGACGCTGTGTTGAAACAGCTTGCTTCATCCTGTTTACCCAGGCATACATACAAGTATGAGTTCTTTCGGCATATCTGGCTGTGGATATCTATTTCATTGGAAAACTTGAATTTGAATTTTAGGTTCAGGCATTTCCTGTTTCACTGTTTACATGCTATCTAGCTTTGAATTGTATGCCTTTATTTATTTGTACCTAAGTTGTCCTGTCATTGCTTGTTGGTCAGTGTAATGGCTTCAGTTACCAGCAGCACACATGAATGGAAAAGCAAAACAAATATTGTAATGGAGAAAGAGAAGCTTTATATACAGCTCAATCAGTTTGTTAAACCGGTTATTATTTATATCCCATATGGCTCATGTCTATTGTTGCTTCAGTTAAATTATTTGTTTTCAGTAGAATGTTCATGTAATTTTTAGGTTCCTGTCATGGTTATCATGAAAGCTATGGGAATCGAGAGCGATCAGGAGGTAGTTCAAATGATAGGGCGAGATCCTCGATATGGTGCACTCCTTCTTCCATCCTTGCAGGTACTTTCAAACCAACTGTTATCTTTGCAAATGTTTTATGGAGTGTTAGATTTGAAATGTATGATAATTGTGTGTATTTTTGGGGTAGAATTGATACAATTTTTGCAACAAAAATCAAGTATATGTGTAATTTTCTTTCGGAACTGGCTACTCTAATATTTAATGAAGTAAATACGTAAAGTGGTATCGGTATATCTTTCTATCATTTATATTTCAATTGAAATTGGTTTGATTAATTATAATAATAATAATAATTATTATTTTTGATAAAATGGTTTTAAATTATTATATGCCATTTTGATTCGTAACGATGGGCAAAACGGAAAATCAAGTGATTTTCTAGTTTATTAACATTTTGTAATGAAGTATGCATTTTATTTACAAAAACACATTTTTGGTTACAAGTTTTTTATATCATATCTCTTATTTTTTATTTTGTATTACAAGAGTACTGACTGCATACTTACTTTATCATATGGCATCTCCTTGGTTTCTCTATTATGTTTTTCCTATCTTTGCATTGCAATGAAAATTATGTACTTATTTGATTACCCACATAAATGTATTACTGATTTTCTGGTAAATTATTGTCTGCATGTTGTTATTAGACTATAATTCCTGGTCGTTATTTACAGGAGTGTGCATCAGAAAAGATATATACTCGAGAACATGCCTTGGAGTACCTTGAAACAAAGGTTTGTTTTTCCTATCAATTTGTTGCATTGAGCTTTTATACAATTACTTGTTCTTCAGCGGGTAAAGTATATCTACTCTTATTGTTTATAGTCTTTTTTTTAAAAGTGGTTACCCGGAGTTGAAGATCATAAGTACGTTCCCACTAGTATAATCAATCTTACCTTGGTAGTTATTAGATGACTGGATTAATTTTGGAGGATTTTGCAATTCACCTATTTTAAGAAAATTCTATCTTTGGAATTCCTTTTTATAGTTCATGAACCTTTACCCTTGAAACTCCATCATTCATTGCGGCTCTGGGTGGGCTCTAATACTATTTGTCATGACCCAAATTGGGCCTAAGTCATCCTTTCAAATGGTTAACCCAAGTTGAAGATAATAAGCACATTATTGTTAATATACCGGATCTTACCTCGGTGCATCGCTATTGGATGTGGGACTTATTTTGGGTATATCACAATTGCTTGAGGTGCATCCTCCTCTATGCACGGTCTTGAGAGTTGCAGGTCATTTGAGGTAGTTTTTCCCGAGTTTAGTGTGGTGATAGAGGAACTGGTAAGGATATCAGCCAATGATAGGGTAATGCCATTAGAGGCATTAACCACAGTGTTGCCTTTGGCCTTGAGCAATCATAATGGCGTGAAAAGAACTAGAGTGATGACGAGTGATTGGAATAGGTTGAAAGAAATTGATACAGTTGCACCCGGTTAGCACTCACTAAGTTCCTTAGGTACTCCTAAACGCATTCACTCGCTCTGGGGTGCAGACTTGTATTATAGTGAAAAAATATCCTCTACAATGATTCATAAGTCCGAGGTATCTTTATGCTCACATACCATTCTGAATTTTAGAAGCTAATTGTATATCAGAGATGTTAGATGAATCGAGAGCCTAGTGTTGAACTGAAATGCCTTGAAAGATCCTGTTGTTATTCCCCAATCAATCTCCCCTGTGAAAGGTAAAATCCAATGCTGAATATGATGCTTGTGAAGGATTTTGCTCCAATTACCGAAAGAGCAACTATCAAGCAATTTCTGTAGGAAGCCCGAAACTGTCATGTTAGGTTCTCATCCACTAAATTGTTATGTGTAATTTCTGTTACTTTAAAAGAAAGTGGCTTTATTAGATGCTTTCTGATATTGTTACTTGTTTCACTTCTTGCTTAGTTAACTTGCCAAATTGTATCTCGGCTTTTTAAGAATAGTCTAAATGTAAATGTTATAACTTTCACACAGGTTAGAAGGAACCCTTATGATGGAATGACATCCGAAAGAGTATGTCTAAACTTGTGCCATCCTTATTGTTTAGATTTATTATTGAACTCATTCTTAGACGCTTGCTGGTTTTATAGAATGATAAAGTCATGGATATTTTACAAAATGTTTTTCTTGCGAATGTCCCGGTAAGTATAGTTCGAATTTGCTCATTTGAGTATAGTGAATGGGGTTGATATTCACTAGCAATTTCTGTTGTCACAGATTCATGGCAATGATCTTCGTCCAAAGTGTATCTATGTGGCAGTAATGTTGAGACGCATGATGGATGCAATTTTGAATGCAAACACAGTTGATGATAAGGTAGATGTGACAAACTTCTATGTTGATTATGCTCGCCTTTGACGACTTGAACATTCCAATGTCACCCGGCAGATTGATGGAAAAATTAACATTAATTTTCCATAGTACACAATTATTAAATTGGATTGACTCTGGTACACTCCACGTTGTTTCTGATAACTATTTGTTCTGATAGGACTATGTGGGTAACAAACGACTGGAATTATCTGGGCAATTGATAGCATTATTGTTTGAGGTTACTGCACATTTATCTAAACTCCGTTAAGTCTTTTCATAAATCTGTTTTATTGTTTCTTGTTTTTATTTTAAGCCTTTTTATTTTCATTTGTTTCGTAGGATTTGTTTAAATCCATGTGCACTCAGGTAAAAAAGACAGTGGATAAGGATTCGCGGCAAATTCGCTCTAGTGCTTTCGACATTTCTCAGGTTTGTGATGATAAGGGGGAGTGCGACCTTAATTAAACTAGGCATGTACGTACTCTCTGTATGGTGGTGTGTGTTTTGGACAAATGTCTATACATAAATAAAAGAATGCGGAATTGCTTGATTTCCAATTTTGTCATTGGCCATTGTTTCTTAAAATTTTTCTTAGGACGTTTTTGACGAATGGTTTCATTGATAACATGTTAAAAGATGAAATGGCATTTGAGTGCGATTTATGCGTTCAACAGTTTTAAAGCTAGATTTTTAAACCAAGAATTGCAACGGACCAATCTTTTTCACTAAGCCAGGCCATAATGGATTTAATTCAAAGCTTCTCAAAATGAATGCTGATGGAGAAGAGCAATCTTTTGTTCATGATGTAAACCATCTATTAAGACATGTGGCATCCTGTTAATGGTCACGAGAAAAACACTATTTGTTCTTTATTTATTATCTGTAGATGGTACTGTGTCAATGAGCTTTTTTTTTTTTTTTTGTACAATTTCTTCATGCTGGTTGTTCTTCTAGGCAGACTTTCTAAAGGGGCCTTTAGCTACCATGGTACCTTGTATTTGAAGGTTATAACAGTGATTTATGTGCCTGAAGTCATTTAGAGAATAATAAGAGACTATTCTTTTGATTTTGTGTATCGTGACCATCCTCACTTTTGCTGCATTATGTCTTGCCAAGGTCTTCCTCTTTTGACCTCTCCAATAATGTATACGTTTTGGCTTTAAAATACTCGTGAAAATCAAAGCTATGCTTATAAAAACATGGTTTGTATGTTGTGTGTGTGTGTTTTTTTTTATTCGTTACTCCTCTTCTCAACAATTGTACTCAACCGATGATCTTCTTGTGCAGCATTTATCAAAGTACCCTATGATCTTTAATGGACTTGAAAGGTCTCTTTCATCCGGTAATTGGGATGTACAACGATTCAGGATGAGTAGAAAAGGTGTCTCACAGGTAATTCCTCCTAACAAATTAGGTCTTACCAGAATTCTTAACAAAGCTCAATGCAGAATTTTGATGTTAGAATAGTCTCACATCTTCATAAAACAGATGAGTGGTATCTTATATATATGTTGGTTCCTACGCCTTCCAAAGTGACTAGTCATTTTAAACAAAAGCCAATGGACCTACTTTAGCATGGTATCAGAGCCAACCCACTAATTATGGGCTCTAGGGGTGAACAAAGTTCATCCCAAACTGAACAAACCGACCGAATTGAAGCAAAATTGTGTGTTCAGTTTTGTTTTAGGAAAAACTCCTGTTCAGTTTGGTTTTATATTGGAGAAATTTTCTATACATGTTAAATTTTGTTCTGAACTATGCCGAACAAAAAAACCGAAAATTTTAAAAATAACTAAATTCCATACTTTATATAGGTTATTTTTTAAATTTGTTGGAGACATTAAACATAATATCTAGATGTTTAACATAATATCTATGTATATAATACTTTTAAACATGATTATGTTGATTAAATCATGTTTTAGTTTTACTCATTATGAAAATCATCATTAATTTTATTATAGTTTTAATAATTTCGGTTCCGAATAAACCGAACCGAATCAAACAAAAATATTTCGGTTTGGCTCGATTTTGGGAAATTTTTTGGGTTCGGTTCATTTTATATTTTAGGTAGCCAAAGAGGTGTTCGGCAATTCGGTTTGGAATGCCTAAAGAGGTCCAAAGGAGGCACGGGCATAGAATTTCAGCCACATTTGTAGATGGCTGAAAAAGAGAAGCCCAAAAGAGGTGCAAGCGTAGGTCCACATGCAAAACCTAGCAGGCTTGCACATACGGGGAAGTGTTAGAATAGTCTCACATTTCTATATGAGATGGGTGGTATTTTGTATATATATAGGTTTCTACCCCTTCCAAAGTGGCTAGCCATTTTGGATAGAAGTCCATGGACCTAATTTAACAGATGTTAAAATATGTTAAGTGTGTCATGAGTGGTATGCAAAAAGCCTAATGATGATTTTTCCTTTATGAGAATTTATGTGAGTAGAGCTTGCTTGTTTGTCCTTTTCAAGAATTTATGGGGTGAACCTGCTTCTGCTATTGAATGTCACTTGCTGAGTGGTGTAGGGTGCAAGGGGCCAATTGTTCTAGATTTCATCTTTAAAATTTTGAAAATTCAATTTCTTCAACTTGCTGTTGAATTGCTATTTGACAACGTGGTTGTGTCACTATGTTTTTGGGTTTTTTGCTGATATTTCTGTTTAGTTGATGTTAGGGGTATTGTTGAGGTTTCCCTTTTCGGGTTTTCGTGTCAAGGCACATGCCAGAAAGAAACGTGGACTAGATTTTCTTCATTATTTCTAGAATTTACAAGTAATAGTAGTAAATGAGTTTTTCAATCTTATTTTATATTTTGCCACCCTCTTATTTCTAAGGTGTCGTCTTGTTCTTTTGAGATCACCAATTATGTCTTAACATTTCAAGGTATTAAGACATGTCATGGCAATAGAAACGTAATTAATTGCGAAATATATAGAGGTGGAGGTGATTAAAAGTGTTTGACTTTTTGTTTTTGATCTGCAGAATTATGCATATTGGCTGTAGTTTGTACCCTACTGTGGAAAGAGTCTTACCAATTGAAAGCAATTTTTATTTTTATTTTTTTTCATCGGGATTAATTGAATAGGTTGAAATAGAGAACTTCCAACATTTATCTTCTGTATTGCCACCGACTTGACAAAGGTGACACAACCTTTCTTCCCTATTAAATGTTTCCTTTGAATGCTGCCTCTGCCCCTTCCATGTCAAGGTCCTGAGCCTTGACCTCGACCTCAATCTCCTCCTCTAGTGAGTCGGTAGTGGAGTCATCTTCGGAATTCAAAATACAAAATCAGTTTTCTTGCTCGATCTTGAGATTTCTTGCTCGATCTTGAGATTTCATCCTCTTCGCTACAACGCCAATCAAAGGCTATCAATATTGTGGTAGAGGAAAGGGGACGAGACTGGGGTTTGGTTATGGCACTTATTGGTCATAACAAAGTGTTATCCCAGATGATACCGAATCTCGCTTTCTGCTGTTGCAATCTGAAGTTGCAGAGGTTTCAATTGGGCAAAGCCAATTGCAAGAGGTATCGTTGTAGCAATCAAGCCACCTTCAATCTATTTAATCAACTCTGCAAGAACTGGTTTCTCAATTTGGGCAAAATAGGGTGTCAGATCGAGATCAGGTGCATATTCATTATGATTTAATTCCTAATAATGTTACACAACATAATGATGATGAATACAACGAGTTCGCCTTGATTGCAAAGATTTCGAAGTTAAATGTTCCAACATTTGATGGATCTGTTGATCCCCTTTCTTGGATATGTCAAATTGAACAATGTTTTGATGTTCATCGAGTTTCGGAGAGGAGCCAAATCTTGATGGCAAGTTTGATTTATGAGATGATGCACAACTATGGTACCAATTGATCAAAGCAGGTTTTACCAACTCTGAATTGGGAGGAATTCAAGGGACAGTTGCATAACAAATTTGGACCTTCTGAGTTTGATAATTTTTTAAGGATCTGATTCATTCGAAGCAAACTGGCTCAGATCCAGATTAACAAGCCAAATTTTTTACAAGGATCTGTTGTACCTGATTCGCAAGTGACCTTTTCCAAGCATATCTCTCAATCAATTTATAAATCAGGGAAAGACATGTATTAACAGATGCAATTGTTGGCAGCAAAAATGAGTGAAAGTTCATGTGAAATGAGAGCAGACAGAGCAGCAGCGACAGTTGGATGATCTTCTAACAGAAAATGACCAAGTCTTCAATATACCAACTGGACTTTCTCCACAAAGGGGTCATGGGCATCGAATTCCACTTGTACCTGGAGCTTCACCAATAGGCATGAGACCCCATAGATACCCCCACTTCCAAAAAGCAGAGAATGGGAAAGAAGTAAAGGAGTTGTTGAGTACAAGTGTCATCTGACCAACTTCTAGCTCTTATTCTTCCCCTATTTTGTTGGTTAGAAAAAAATATGGCAGCTGGAGACTGTAGATTATAGGGCATTGAACAAAATTACAGTAAGGACAAGTTTCCCATTCCGAATATATGTGAGTTATTTGATGAATTACATGGTGTAAAATATTTTTCCAAATTGAACTTGAGAGCTGGGTATCATCAAATTTAAATGCATGATGAAGACATCCTCAAAACGGTTTTTAGAACTCACTATGGTCATTATGAGTTCACGGTGATACCCTTTGGGTTGTCAAATGCGCCACTCACTTTACAATCTCTTATTAACTTCATTTTTGACAAGCATCTAAGGCACTTCATCCTTGTATTCTTTGATGATATATTGGTCTATAGTGCTACATGCTCTGATCATCTATTCCATTTGGAAGCATTTTTTCAAAATTTGCAAGAGAATCAGCTTTATGTCAGGCAATAAAAAATGTAGTTTTGCACAAACTCAAGTCCAACATTTGGGTCTTCTCATTTATGCAAAAGGAGTACAAATGGATACTAATAAAATTGCAGCTATATTAGTGTGACCAATTCCTAATATAGTGAAGAAATTAAGGGGATTCTTGCGTATTGTAGGCTATTATTGGCGTTCTATTCAAAATTTTGGGAGGATTGCTGGATCTTTAACAGACCTCCTCAACTCCAATGCCTTCAAATGGACCTCAACTACCTCTGTTACTTTTGAGAAATTGAAAAAAGCCCCTGCCCGATTTCACGAAATCCTTAACAATTGAAGGGGATGCTTTAGGAAATGGCATAGGAGCAGTACTCATGCAGGACAACAGACCAATAGCTTATTGTAGCAAACAACTCCATGGTCGGCACCTCTTGTCAACTTACAAGGAGGAGATGATGGCCCTCATACTTAAGTGTTCAAAAATGGAGGCATTATTTGCTTGGGGAGCTTTGTGATTAAAACTGACCTTGCAAGCCTTAAGCATTTGTGGAAAGAAAAGAATTTTAACTACAGCACAACATAGGTGATTGATTAATTTGCTTGAGTATGATTTTGCAATAGAGTAAAAAGGGCATAGAGAATAATGCTGCAGATGCTTTGTCCAGAGTGAATGAAAGCAACTCTTCTGCACTTGCAGGTCCAACATTATCAGCAATAACATGTCAAGCTATTTCAGCACCCACACCATCATGGTTGGCCACTATTATAAAAAGAACATAATAATAGTGAGATTATAAAAGAACAATTGGTCTGGTTGGAGAAGGGTGAATTAGACAAGTAATGGTCTAAGCGCGAGGACTTGTTGTTTATGAAAGAATTTTTCTAGAATCTACATTAGAACTGATCACTATCATTATCAATGAGTTTTATGATGGAACTGATGAAGTGATACTCAAGACCTTGGCGAGAATTCGAGCAGTTTTCTACTGGCCAAGCATGTGGAAGACTGTTAAAGATTTTGTTCGCAGTTGTGAAATTTGTCAGAAACAGAAGAGTGATCATACTCAACCTGCCAGGCTACTGCAACCTCTACCTATTCCAAAACAATACTGGACTGCAATTTAAATGGATTTCATTGAAGACCTGCCTTCAAATTGTGGAAAGGATGCAATATTAGTAGTCATTGATCGGCTAATTAAATATGCACATTTTATATCTCTCAACCATCCATACACAACTGAATCAGTGGCTAAACTGTTCTTTGATCAAGTCTTTCGTCTTCATGGTATGCGTACTTCCATTGTGTGTGATAAGAGTTTAAGCATGTACAAGTGACTTTTAGCGAGAACTATTTGTTCCAAAGTGGACTCTTTTCTTGTCAATAGGGATGCACTTATGAAGGAACTTAAAGCAAAATTTGCATGTGGCACAATCACGAATGAAACTCTAAGCTGACAAACATAGGAAGGACATGGAGTTGGCCGTTGGAGATTGGGTGTTTTTGAGATTACAACCTCATTGTCAAACTACTATGAGGTTACAGAAAATTGCAGAGTTGTCTTCGAAATTTTTTGGCCCATATCAAATTGTGGAAAGGATAGGAGCTGTTTCTTACATACTAAATTTACCACCTGGAACCAAGTTACACAATGTTTCCATTTTTCTCATTTGAAGCTCAAGCTGGCAGCATCAGTCCAACCGGAATCAATGCTTCCTACAGTAGCATCAGTCCAACCGGGATCAGTTCTTCCTACAATACAACTAATGGAAGGAGTGAAACATTCAATGCCTAAAGAGATTTTGAACATCCGTAAGGAGAAACATTAGACAAGATATATACTACACTGGTTCCAAATTGATTCAGATGAAGCTACTTGGGTTAATTCAGAGTGGCTGAAGCTTAACTTTGTAGAGTTCATTACCGACCTTGACCTTGAGGGCAAGGTCGATTCAAAGCAGAGGAGTTGTGTTAGAGGATAAATATGGAGGATGAATTGCCATTGTTATATTGGTGTTCATATTTTAGCGAGTCGTAATGAGTCAGATAATCGAGTTAGAGGAAGCGTAGTGAGTCATTAGTCATGTCAGATTGTGGAAAATATAAATAGGTCTTCTCTTGTTGTAAACAATATCGATAAATGAACATTCAAAATCAGTTTTTTTGCTCTATTAGTTCTCCACTAGAATTCTTTCGAATTCTTGCTCAATCTTGAGAGTTCATCTTCTCAATCTCTTCGGTCACCCCTTTGTTTCTCTCAATTTCGTCTTCTTTGCTACGGCACCAATCAAAGGCTATCAACATCGTGGTAGAGGAAGGGGATGAGGCAGGGGTTTGGTTATGACGCTGCTTGGTCTTAACACTAACATACTTCAATAGTCCAAAATCAAATTTTAAACCAAATCACAATTTGCAGTGGTTCCATTTACTCTTTTTTTTCATAGAGGTCAAAATAACAATTCTTAAGCTAACTAAAATGTTGATTTACATTGTTTTGCTTCCTGTCTTATGATGTTCAATTCTTGTTCCTCCTTGCAGGTGGTATCCAGACTCTCGTATATTGCTGCTTTAGGTCACATGACGAGAATTCAGCCGCAGTTTGAAAAGACACGAAAAGTGAGTGGGCCAAGAGCTTTGCAGCCTAGCCAAGTAAGCTGCATGTTTGGTTTTCTTTTTCTTTTTACCTTAAACAATAGGAGGATCAAAATAGGCTTAGGGGGGATTGGCTGTGATGATTGTTTGATTATACTTGTAGGTTAAAAAGTTGTTTACATTTTTTATTCTGCAGTGGGGCATGCTTTGCCCTTGTGACACTCCAGAAGGTGAAGCTTGTGGATTGGTGAAAAATTTAGCTTTGATGACTCACGTTACAACTGATGGGGAAGAGGGGCCACTGATTTCTTTGGTTTGTCAGTTTTCATTGGATTTCTTTTTTTTTTTTGGACGAAGTTTAAATTCATGAAGGAAACCCACAAGGGGAAAGGACAAGCAGACTAAGCCTGGGGAGGCTGATGCAAACTGCCATGGGATTTTCTAAAAGGCTCTCACATAATTCTCCATTAATTTCAACTCAACTATATCTTGATACAATGAGGAAGCCTTATTTTATAGGCAAACAAAACTCTATAATCAATTAATACATTCCTTAGCTCCTCATATTCCCGTATATTTATTCAAAAGTGTCTCCTCAATATGTGGTGTAAAATGACTCCTTGATAACTGTAAATGTCATACATCAGAGGCTAAAACAAAAAGAAAAAAATTTACACCAAAAAATTTGCTAGATAACTACAATTATCTAAAATTTCTTTTTCAATGAACATTTGTTTTGGAGTAGAATTCTACTTGAGGTGGTTGTTTTCTTTCACATTGTTCATTATTTCATTTCTTGTTCAGTTGTTACTTTTAAATTGCTCAAGGGGGTTGTTTTCTTTCCGAGGATACATGATACTTACAGGTACCCCAACTCCAATCATTTGGTATGGATGATGATGATGATGATGTCAAAGAACGTGATACATATAGGCTTGTTTGTTCTAAACTTTTATGTAGGCTAAGGGGGGAAAAATCTAGTTAAGTTCAACCATTCAGAATAAAAATATTGCTCAGCATGTTAATGCCTAAAACTGCTCAGCTATAAGAACTAGCGAGCATGGATTCAAATTAAACATCTTCTCGCAGAAATAATTTCAAAAATGAGGGAAAAACAAGAGCTCAAATAGAGTTCTTCAGTTGTTACATCCAAATGTCTGAAAGAATGCAGTGGTAAATGATTTTGTGCTTATAATTAAGGATTTTCAAGGCAAACTAGATTTGGGAGATAATAGAGGATGCCAACAAATCTTAATGCATTATGAGGCTATCGATAATATTTTTGTTGTGCTTGTACAAGATAGAAAAAATGTAGTTAACCAAAAGGGTCCTTAGGTGGAGACTTACATGCTTGTTGTAGAAATAAAAAATAAGAAGCCATCTAATCTCATTATCATGAAAAGTGATTTGGTGGAGCATATGAAATTTTTGGAGGATAATATGCTACACGTGTTTGCTATATAAGCACTAGAGGAGCAGTACTCTCTAAACTTAAGGTTGGTCGGCTTTGCATAGAGAACACATCCATGTGCAAGGTAGATACCTCTTTTTTGGAGGTTGTCCCAAGTTAAGGTTCTATTAGATGACCAATTAAGTGATGAAAACATGAAAATTTGTTTAAACCAGACAAGATGGTGACGTGGCATCCTTGGGGGAGTGCACTATAAGTCCAACAACTCTTGAAGGAAAACTTATGCGTGGGAGATAATCAACCAACTCCATCATCAACATTTGTCAAGGAAGTGATATGTTGACCAGATTAGTTAGAACTTCCTTAGTGCTTGTGGTTTGGATTCTGACGAGATCTCGATATTGAAAGGGCACAAGATGAAATGATCCCCTGAATTAGAATTTCTACTACTTGCCGAAAACTTGGTTGCTTCTCAAGGTTTTCAGTGGAGAAGGCCATATTTTTGGGTTAATGTCGAGAAGTTGCATAGAGGATCCACTGTAACCTTTGAGGTGCGGAGAATCATGAATGTGGAAGTTAGAAGATTGTGGAACAAAATCTTAGAAAAGCTTGTGCATGGTTTTGCTTTGCCCATCACATCTTTGTTGCCACTTCACCACTGCTTCAAGGGAGGAGTAGGAATGTTGGAGGGGGAGGGCTTTTATATATACGCTTCAAGGGATTCTTTGTTACAGTCTTTAGGAGCCATGATCAAATTTTGACCTTGAGCAGCACCTTTTCTCTGTGAGACCTTTTGTGGAGCCATGATGGAATGGTGGATGGAGAAGTTTCTCTAAAGAAGTGGCCTATTTATAATTGATTATTCCAAAATGATGATTTTTCTCACAATTTCAGTGGCCTATTTATAATTCTAATTCAATTCGTTTTTGACTTCTAAAGCATTCAGAATATTGAAAATAGCAAATTTTCCCTCCCAATAATGTCTCTCCTAAACGAATCAACTACCTTGCTCCCTTTTTGCTGTTTGCTTGTCTTCTTGCTATTTGCAATGTATTATTTTTCCTCTGTGGAAAACTTATTTATGCTCAGTAAACAAACTGAACTATCCATAATTTCTAATTGTAGTGTCATAGTTTGGGTGTGGAAGATCTTGCAGTCCTATCTGCAGAAGAGCTGCATGCCCCAAATTCTTTTCTAGTTATGTTCAATGGGCGTATTCTCGGCAAGCATAGGCATCCACAGGTATCAAGTATCATCTATAGAAAAGGTTGGATAGTTTCTTATTTGAATACTTCTTAGTTCCTAAGTTTTGTTGTGTACTTTGCATTTTGTAGCGGTTGGCCCGGGCAATGCGGAAGCTTCGGAGGACTGGTAAAATTGGTGAATTTGTGAGCATTTTTATAAATGAAAGACAGGTAAGGTTCTAGGAAGTGTTCTCTCGGAAGAACACAAGTTTTCTAGTATTAGATAAAAGCATAGTTGTCAGAATGGAAATCTGCAGATCATAGACAACACACAATTGAACTTTACATGAAATTTATAACTGCAATATTTTATTAATTTTACTGGGTCAAATTGTGCGGTTCTCTTTTGAAAGGAATTGTAAGTCCTTTATTGTTGTGAATGGTTAGTCACCAAATAATGTGTAGAAGTTTTTGTTTAAAATTTTTGCAATTTGGCATCAGTTTTGTTTGCTTTATTTCTTTTACAGTACAAAGCAAATTTCTTAAAGGTAACTGCGTGAATTTCTTTTTCAGCAATGTGTTTATGTTGCTTCAGATGGAGGCCGTGTTTGTCGGCCACTTGTAATCGCTGATAAAGGAGTTTCAAGGATCAAAGAATGTCACATGAAGGAATTGAGGGTCTGATCAAGTATTGCTTTAATTGACCTTTCTTTACTTTGCAATTTTGATCCCTGAAAATTTATTTTTCCGTGTCTAGGATGGGGCTCGTGTTTTTGATGACTTCATTCGCGAGGGACTGATTGAATATTTAGACGTCAATGAAGAGAATAATGCTGAGGTGTGTTACAAAGAATTAAGGTAGCTACAGGAACTATCATTTGTATTTTGATTTTCATCCTTTTTTCTCTCTCATAGATTGCTTTGTACGAAGCTGAGGCTGGGCCTACAAACACACATATAGAAATCGAGCCATTTACCATTTTGGGAGTTTGTGCTGGGCTGATTCCTTTTCCACATCATAATCAATCTCCTCGAAATACGTACCAGGTTGAATTTTCTCTATTTATATTTGCTCTTTTTGCTTGAGGTTAACTTGATATATACTTAGATTGATGTTAGGATACTGGTTGTGTGCAGTGTGCGATGGGGAAGCAAGCCATGGGCAATATTGCTTATAACCAGGCAAGTGAAATTGGGTGGTAATTAGTTGTATTTTCGAACTTTTGATGTCTGTTCAGCAGCATGCTGTTCTTTCTTCGTGCAACTTATACCAAAAAGATGATGGCTTGAATCCGCATCTAGGATCCATGTGAACAGAAATAGAAAATTGATATTGCTGGCTAATTTGATATTTTATGATAATAATGTTACATTTTTCTGAACTCTGCCACTGCTTGAGCATTGCCGGTCCCAAGCATGAACAATGAGGAATGTTGGCATCTAGAAGGGCATCTGGCCATCCAAAATTTTGTCATTTGTAATTGCATGTATTTAGCTTAGGATCCATGTCCCCGGAATTCTTTGGTTAATAGATGGAAGAAGAAATGTTTGCATTTTAATCTATTAGGTGCATAATTCATCTTTTATTATCAGATGTGTGATTCGTAAAATTTAGTTTTACTGAGTTTTCTCCTGTATGATTCTTAGATCTGACTTGATTTGTACAGCTTTCTCGGATGGATACTTTACTCTATCTTTTAGTTTATCCCCAAAGGCCTTTACTTACAACAAAATCAATAGAACTGGTAAGTCATGTGCCATTGTGGTAGAGAATCCTACTTTTATTTATATAATCATTTTCTATTAGGATCTGTTGGGTGAAGAAATAAATGTACGAGAAAAGTGCACTTTTCTTTACTTTTCCTTTTATGTACTTTTCCTTGTTTGGTTACTAAGAAAATGTGGAAAGAGGAAAACTAGTTTCCATCTAGTGAGAAAATTCCTTTACAACTATTTTTGCACAAAAAAAAGTGAGAAAAAGGTGGACAGTGATCTTCTCACCTTACTGCTTCTCTAACAAATTTTTCATTTTCTTTCTAACCAATAACATGAGAGAAATCAGTAGAAAAGCGATTTTCTTTTCTTTGCTTTTTCTTTCCTAGAGAAACTTCCTGTGCTATTCTTGAATTTTCCCACTAACCAAACAGTATGGTGCATTCTTCAGGTAGGTTATGACAAACTGGGGGCTGGACAAAACGCAACTGTTGCTGTTATGAGCTATAGTGGTTATGACATTGAAGATGCGATCGTCATGAATAAATCTTCCCTTGACCGTGGATTTGGTCGTTGTATAGTTATGAAAAAGTACTATATTATACTTTTGTCTAATTTATTTTGTTGTAGTAGACAGCCTCATGAAGTTGATGATGGCAAATGCACATACTATACAAATTTCTGATATTACTTCAATTTTGCAGGTACACAGCTGTGAAACAAACATATCGTGATCAAACATCTGACAGGATAATAAGGCCTACAGGAAAGCCCAATGAACAAGTATATGCTGCCTCGAAAGATAGTCATCCTGCTTGTTGCAAATAAATGAGCAAAACTTGAAAATGATATTATTTTTAAAAAAATTGAAAATTGCAGATAATTATATTGTTGATGTCATTGGATATTGATACTGAATTTTTTAGATTTTGGATGCTGATGGTCTTGCTTCCCCTGGAGAAACAATTAATTCCAATGATATTTACGTCAATAAACAAATTCCTGACAGCACAAGGAAAAGTTCTGGTAATCCCAAGGATTTGAATGACAGGTCAGTGAGTTTTTTCATTTTCACCAGGAATGCTTATTTATCTGTTTTTGATGATGTGAATTAACGTGATTTTGAATGTTCCAGTGCGTACAAGAATGCTTTCCAACGTTACAAAGCTGCTAAAGGGGAAACTGGGGTTATTGACCGTGTAGCTCTATCATCTGATCCAAATGATAACTTATGCATCAAATTTTTAATTAGACATACTCGTAGACCAGAGGTAATCACAGCCTTATGATTGTCTCTGGCATTATCTCATTTATGTTTTACAAGCTTAAGGTTATGCTATTAGGTAGGTGACAAGTTTAGCAGCAGGCATGGGCAAAAAGGAGTTTGTGGGACCATAGTGCAACAGGAAGATTTCCCTTTCTCCGAACGTGGTGTATGCCCTGATCTAATTATGAATCCTCATGGATATCCAAGGTAACCTTTTCCAGTATGCATTTGATAAATATACAATGTATGGCTTTCCTTGTTCACTTGTGTGTTCATCTAGTCGTATGACAATAGGAAAGATGATAGAGCTACTCGGTAGCAAGGCTGGAGTTTCAAGTGGTAGATTCCACTATGGCAGTGCCTTTGGTGAGCCAAGTGGTCATGCTGATAAAGTTGAAGTTATCAGGTAGTCTGTTCTATGTTTTTGTGAGAGTTTGTGTTTAGCTTTATTTGGGCTAAATTTGTGTTCTATTTGTTTCATCTGACAGTGAAACCTTAGTCAAGCATGGGTTTTGCTACAATGGGAAAGATATTCTTTATTCAGGTATTGAAAAGCTTTATTTGTTTGGAAATGACACATTTTCGCTTAAAAGATGTTGATAATATTGTGGTTGTTCGACATTATATTTTATATTGAATTTCATATTCTAGTTCTTTTAATGAAGAATATGTAATTTGTAAAGACTTGCCTGCAGTGATTCATCACCACGGTTTTAGATTAGATTATGTATGGAGAAACTCCACTAGCTGAATTAGCTGTTAAAACTCCTTGGAATGTAAATTCTGGAAGAACATGTGGGCTATAAGGAAGCACTTATATTTAAATTTAGGAAGTTTTTCCCTTGAATTTGGTTGTAAATATATTTGGTTGGCAAATTTGTCATGTTCCAAAGAAGGGTAGAGGAAGACAAAAAGGAAATACAGATGGAGGCTGTCCAAAAGGATATTAACTTCCATGAATTGAGCTTTGTTTTTACTTCTAAATTGAGTGGATCAACGGAATAAGATCCATTTCCAACTGAAAGTGGGATAATGTGGAAGATCAGAAGCAAGGTGGTTGGTTCAAACTTTCTTGTATGTGGTAGAACATTTGGTTGCCAAAAGAACCATGTGACCATGTTGATAATTTGGGTGTTGGGAAATAGAATGTCAAGTTAGAAGTATGAAACGTTTGTGTGTAATTCCACGAGATTGGACTATGAATGTGATTAAGAGAATGAAGAATTTAACGAAATAACTGCACATAATGAGTTTGCTCAATTTTTTTAAAGTTGTTTCTGTTTTCTATTTCGAATTTCTATTTGTATATATATGTCTAGTACTTCCGGTTTCATCTTGTTTCATTGTGTCCAAACTAATCAAAAACTTTACTAATTCATAAACCTTCCAGGTATCACTGGTTCTCCTCTACAAGCTTACATTTTCATGGGTCCAATCTACTACCAAAAGCTTAAGCATATGGTATTTTGGCTGCTCCCATAGTTTATTTTGGCTTCTTACTCTCCTAATACCTTTCACAATATTAGAGAAAATGTATTCTTTACACAAAGGGAATGCCTGCCGAGTTGGTCATTGCTGTGCACTAATTATTGAACAAAATAGAAGTGTCAGCAATATGGATTTCTACGAGACCTGCTTTCTTTTTGTATTTTAGTGTAGGTCAATGGCTCCTTTTGAGTAATCTCTTTTTGCTTCATCAGGTTTTAGATAAAATGCATGCTCGTCCAAGAGGGCCACGAGTTATGTTAACTAGACAACCCACAGAAGGGAGAAGCCGTGATGGAGGTCAATCATTTTGTCATTAAAACTGTTCTGAATAAAACTATTAGTTTCATCATTCATGCTTATCTTTCTTTCTTTCAGGTCTGCGACTAGGAGAAATGGAACGGGATTGTTTAATAGCATATGGTGCCAGCAATTTGATCTATGAGCGATTGATGATTTCTAGTGATCCGTTTCAAGTTCAGGTATGAATGAGATGGTGAATAAGTTTCCTTGTGAATATGCCTTTGTTAAGTGGTTAGTGCTTCTAAAATAGCTGTGTTGGGAAAAATGGTGACTCCAATGAGTTCACCGTGATTTCTCTCCTCTTATTTATGTTTATAACAGCAACAACAGTAATACATAATATCCGGGATTCATTCTTGAGTATCCCTCAATATTTTCTAATTAATCAACTACTCTACATAACAAACTCATAAATAACAAGCACTGTAACAAACTAATACGACACATTCAACAATATCTAATACTCACCCTCAAGCTATGATGGGACATCTACCAAACATAGATTGGACTTCAATTTTGGTGTCGGGTGATAGTCAAGGCCTTAGTCAATATATCTGCCACTTGAACCTCTGACTTAATATGCTCCAAAGAGATGATCTTCTCTTTCACATTTTCTCTAATAAAGTGGCAATCTAGCTCAATGTACTTAGTCCTTTCATGGAAGACATGATTATTTTCAATATGTATGGCTGCTTTGTTGTCACACCAAAGTTTCATAGCTCCTGGAATAAAAAAACTTAGTTCGCGCAACAATAGTTCATCCATTGCCTTGTCAATAGCTTTATACTCGGCTTCAGTTGAAGACCTTGCAACCTGATGTAAGATAAGTAGGGAAAATCGATGACAGTGGAGAAACAATAGACGAAATGGGAGAATTAATAGACGAGGTCTCAAGAATGAGGAAGAACAAGAATAATACCTTGTATTCTCAAGCAAAATTCAACCCAAAAAACTGGCCATTATTGATTTGAGTCTCATATTTATACACTATACATGATATATATTAATTCTAGCACAACTTGAATTCCTAATAAAAACAAAATCCGAAAATAGCCTAATAATTCCCTAAAATTATAAAATTACATGAAAGTCCCTAAAAACATAATTAACTAGCAAATAAACTCAAAATACTAAAGATGCCCTGCGTCACAACCACACTTTGTTTTTTACTTTTTCACACTAAGATTACCACCAATGTTATGCAATATCCTGATGTAGACCTCTTGTCAGATAATGAACCTTCTCAATCAGCATCCACAAAACCTTGAATGTTCGGCTCATTTTCCATTTTCTGTTTAGTGTAAAAAGGTCCTTTTCTGGGCATCCCTTAAGGTACTTGAGGATTCTTGTGACTTCATTCCAATGAGAAAGCCTTGGTGTCTACATAAATTGACTAACAAACTCATAGCAAAGAACAGATCTGGTCGAGTTACTGTTAGGTAAATCAATTTACTTACTAGTCTTCTATATACTTACCTACATCCTCCAATAGCTCTCCCTCTTCTTGTTGCAGCTTCACTCCAAACTCAAGTGGAGTCTCAATATCTTTAACATGTAGAAGTCCTGTATCTTTTAGCATCTCAATGACATAGTTCTTTTGGCTGAGATAGATACCATGCTGGTTCCTCAAGACTTTGAGCTCAAGGAAATAATGAAGCTGTCCCCAAGTCTTTGATTAGTAGTTTAGATTTTAAATAGTTTTTGGTTTGCTGTATACAATCATTGTCACTCCTAGAATTAACTATATCATCAACATAAACAATCAGAATAGAAACCCAGTTTTTCAAACCATGCTCTATGAGATTGCTTAAGGCCGTAGATTGACTTTCGAAGAAGGCACACTCTACTAGGCACCCCCTCAGCAACAAAACCTGGAGGTTGCTGCATGTAGGCCTCCTTTTGTAAATCTCCATGGAGGAAAACATTGGACACATCCAGCTGATGAAGTGGCCAATCAAAATTTGCAGCCAGGGAGAGTAAGATCCTCACGTAGTTGAGCTTTGCTTCAGGAGAAAATGTGTCTGGATAATTGAGGCCAAGGGTTTGATTATGCCCTTGTGCTACTAGTCGAGCTTTGAACCGGTCCAAAAAACCATCAGCTTTTTAACTTCAAAATATATACCCTTCTACACCCAACCGCATTCTTCCTTACAGGCAAATCCACTAAATCCCAAGTGATTCTTTGGAAGAGCTTGGATTTCCTCATCCATTGCTTGTTTCCACCGCTTATCAGCCATGGCCTGAGGTACACACTCACTAGTAACATGGTTCAAAAGAACTGAAATACCTAATGTAAGACATCTATTCTTATCAAGGAGTCACTTCTACAACATTTCCTGAGGAGACATTTGAATAAATATAGGAGAATACGAGGAGCTAAAGAAGAAGCAATGTATTAATTGATCATAGTTTTTTGTTTGCCTATAAAATAAGGCTTCCCCATTGTATCAATATATGCTTGAGTTGAAATGAATTGTGATTGGCTGTGTACCTTTTATTTATCTTTTGCTATGTAGGAGTAAATTTAGAAATCCCATGGTAATTTTGCATCAAATTTGTTATCAAGGCCTAGGTTCTTGATTCTATTGTATACCTGTTGGCTGCCGCTAGTTGTATGTATGACTTTACGACACATTCTATCTTTCCATCGCCGCAAACAGCCGTCCCCTCAATCTGTCCGCAAATCTTTGCCATATTCACCCAACACATTCTGTACTTGGTTTAGAATATATAGAACTTCCTAAATACTTGTGGTACTTGTGGTTTCAATTCTGAAGCAGGCCTAAAGAACTATCAATAATGAATTGAGTGATAGTGTGAGAACTATTTCTGGTGAAATTAGCAATTATTATATTTTATGAGCCTTAGGATACGAGGGCAGTGTTTAGGCCTAGGGTCAAGCCAAATAAGATTGTTCCTTCTGTTGCGAATTTTATAGAAACTCTCATTAACAAGCTTCTCTCTATGAGAGATGACTCTATTCCAAGCAGGCAGATTCGCACCTAGTATGCTTTAATGTAAACACCATGAATTCACTTCACCTAGATATGTGTACTGCTAAGTTAGGACATTTGTGCTGATCACATTTTGATGTTTGGTATTATTTAACAGATGTATTAATTATGCTTTTAATTTTGCACCATCATTGTCTTGTGCAGGTTTGCAGGAAATGTGGTTTGTTAGGTTATTACCATCAGAAGCTTAAAAGCGGTTACTGTAATATGTGCAAAAATGGGGAAAATATTTCTACAATGAAACTGCCGTACGCCTGCAAACTACTTTTCCAGGTGAATCTAACATGTAGTTATGCGTTAATTGCATTTAGTCATCCGATTCTTATCTTGATATTCCAATAGTGGTTTCATTTTACCCCTTCCACATGTACTCTAATCATTCTTTTTCTCAAGTATACTTAATGAGGTCTTCTTTGCTGTTTCTTAGGAACTGCAATCAATGAACGTTGTCCCTCGTCTCAAATTAACTGATGCATAGTGAAATCATCGTGTCTGCATATGTAAAACTTGAAGATTTGCGTGTTGGAGGAAAGCTGCTTCGTGAACTTGGTTCGTATTTGGTTTCCATGGGGCAGGAGCAAGTATACATTCTGATAGCGGGAGATCTTCCAAAAACAAGAAGTATATAAAGAGACCTTGCCTGGAAAGATGCTTCGATTGGCAATTTCTGATATGAGAAATTACTGTGTGGGACTTATAATGCGGTTAAAAGTATAATATAATTGTGTAAAAATGGTTTTTCGGAGCACAAGCTTTTGTTGTTTGAGCTGCTAGATGTTATATTACCGGTGTTAAATGTGGAAAAAATGCTGTTAAATAAGGCCAGTAAGTTTTGTTGATCCCAACTGTTCTGTTACTATCCAAGTAAAACTTCTCAATATTTGATTAAATTCTATTTAAAATATAGGAGGATTTTATTATAAGCTGGTTTTAGTTTCCATAATGCTTTACCTTTTTGTTAATGTGAACGGTTCATAATGTGTTTGGATGCACGAGGATAAAAAGTATTGCTATTAGAAATCATCATCATCAGTCTGCTTCTCATCCTAGATAGGCTAATAGTCGGGAGTGGATTTTTCATAATCAGGGGATTAGATCATCCATAAGGAACAAACTTTTAGCCCAGTTGGATCTAAAATGAGCAGCATGGTTTAGCTTATTGGATGGTGTTGAAATTGCAGAAAGATTTTGAAGCTCCTCCATCAAAGAGACAACCATGGATGGAGAAAAGCAACAGCAGCATGAACCTCTGCCAGCTTCTTGTTCAGATCACAATTCTCTCTCTGAAGCCTACCCCTCTCAGTCCGGGCCTTCTTGCAAGAGTTTGATGTTGCTTGGATGCTCTGCAGGAGTTCTGCATCATTCTCTTTTTCCATCTTCACTTCATTCTCCAACTCCTCCATCTTTGCTTCAGTTGCAGCCAACTGTACCCTTAGGCGCGTCACTTCCGAGTTGAGCTTCTCCACCACCCCTTGCCGCTGCTCGATCGCCGCGTGGCTCTCACGGGCCCTCGCCTTCTTGGCCCCCAGCTCAGCCTTGGCCTGTGCATACTTCGCCTCAGCCTCGGCCAATTTCCAACACGAATTGCTTAGTTCGAGGATGTCGGCAAAGGACTTGGCAAGGTGGCGCAGTGTCCACATGGCGCCGTGGTCCGCCGTCGAATAGTCTGGGTGGCGCTCGATTGCCTCGCACAATTGGGCCATGGTGGATTGGTCTTGCGAAGTGATCATTTTGGGTCCCTTGTCCAACACTAGCTTCAATTGGCCTTTGAGTGCCTCCAACGGCGGGTGATCAATACTGGAGGCAGTGGTGACTGCAGCTGATAGAGCCTCGTCATCATCGGAATCATCGAAAAGGCTGCAAATGGGATCGAAAAAGGCGGTGGTAGTGGTGGCAGCTGGCAGCTGGGCACATTGGTAAGAGCACAGAGCGGACACGTCCTTTGCTGCACCACTCTTGAGTGTAGCTAGTGGTGCTTCATGTTGAACAGGACTTGGATCTTTCACTGATGCATAGCTGCAAGTCTTTTTGCCCAACGGTGAAGAAACACCGATCGAAAAGCTGATCACCGGAT